>CAXKVI010000001.1:48150583-48180583 GCA_964058755.1 Campiglossa producta | reverse complement strand
ATGTATACATCGTTTGACTAATTGAAATTTATAATATTTTGATTAATTCTTCTGAAGGCTACGTAAGAAAATCTCCCGCGTTTTTTTCTGCCGAAGCTTTGATTTCTTTTCTGGACTCGTGTTCAGGGAATTTTTTGCTGCGGAGTCGCCCTCTCTTTGAAACATCCTTTGTATTTAAATGGCTCTGAAAGGCCTTTCCAAATTCTCAAAAAGCTTCCAGAGGAGAGAGAGAGGCAAAATAAAATAAAATAAAATAAAATAAAATAAAATAAAATAAAATAAAATAAACTAAAATAAAAAAAATAAAATAAAATAAAATAAAATAAAATAAAATAAAATAAAATAAAATAAAATAAAATAAAATAAAATAAAATAAAATAAAATAAAATAAAATAAAATAAAATAAAATAAAATAAAATAAAATAAAATAAAATAAAATAAAATAAAATAAAATAAAATAAAATAAAATAAAATAAAATAAAATAAAATAAGATAAAATAAAATAAAATAAAATAAAATAAAATAAAATAAAATAAAATAAAATAAAATAAAATAAAATAAAATAAAATAAAATAAAATAAAATAAAATAAAATAAAATAAAATAAAATAAAATAAAATAAAATAAAATAAAATAAAATAAAATAAAATAAAATAAAATAAAATAAAATAAAATAAAATAAAATAAAATAAAATAAAATAAAATAAAATAAAATAAAATAAAATAAAATAAAATAAAATAAAATAAAATAAAATAAAATAAAATAAAATAAAATAAAATAAAATAAAATAAAATAAAATAAAATAAAATAAAATAAAATAAAATAAAATAAAATAAAATAAAATAAAATAAAATAAAATAAAATAAAATAAAATAAAATAAAATAAAATAAAATAAAATAAAATAAAATAAAATAAAATAAAATAAAATAAAATAAAATAAAATAAAATAAAATAAAATAAAATAAAATAAAATAAAATAAAATAATATTAAATTAAATTAAATATAATAAAATAAATGTTGAAAATTAAAATACAGATCACAGATTGAAAACTAAAATAAAATAAAATAAAATAAAATAAAATAAAATAAAATAAAATAAAATAAAATAAAATAAAATAAAATAAAATAAAATAAAATAAAATAAAATAAAATAAAATAAAATAAAATAAAATAAAATAAAATAAAATAAAATAAAATAAAATAAAATAAAATAAAATAAAATAAAATAAAATAAAATAAAATAAAATAAAATAAAATAAAATAAAATAAAATAAAATAAAATAAAATAAAATAAAATAAAATAAAATAAAATAAAATAAAATAAAATAAAATAAAATAAAATAAAATAAAATAAAATAAAATAAAATAAAATAAAATAAAATAAAATAAAATAATATTAAATTAAATTAAATATAATAAAATAAATGTTGAAAACTAAAATACAGATCACCCTTGAGGATGCTAGGAAGTCTAGCGAAAAGTTGGGTATGAAAGTGAAATAAAATCTTTTATTTTGCACTTAAACCCCGAAATTGGTCAAAAAAGCCTTCAAAAAAACCATATCTGTCAATCTACAAAAAAAAATTGACTGCGGGGTGTAATAAGTCCTTTTGTAATAAGGCCCTTAAGGCCTAATATCGCAACCAAAGTGAAATAAATCATTCAATTCATACAATCCCGAAAATTGCTTCACAATACCGTCGGTATTTACAGCAATAGACTACAAGTCAAAAGCAACAAAAAGCCTTTATTTTTCATTTTCAAAAAAAATGTCTTATTTCACATTTAAAACGCAATTAAGCCTTTAATAAAATGTACAATAACCCCTTTATTTATTTACGCGAGAACTTATGAGAATTCCAAAGAGCAAATAACTGTTATATGCATATGTATGTACAGTGTACGCCAAAAAGTGCATTGTAAAAACAAGAACGCGAAATATTAATTCAATAACTTTCAACTTAGGGAAAAAATAATATTGAAATACATTAATTTAACAATTTCCAACTTTGATTTGATGGTATTTATTAATTATTTCGAAAATAATATTGAAATAACTTTATTTTAATGTTGCACCATATTATTTTAAGAATTTTTTGATATTGGTTCTAACGCTAAGTTGAAATATTTTTAAATCTATATTGCGCAATATTAAATAAATATTGAAACAATATTGAGCAATGACGTTAAAATTGCAATGCATTGAATTAATAAGAAACATTTTTAAATCAATATGGCCACATTTTAAATCAGTCAGCTGATTCGTTCTTTGCTGCAAATTATCACACGTGCTTCTGAAAAAGTGTCGATTAAATTAAATTTAAAAGACCGAAAATGGTGAAATTGTAACAATTATGCAAGAACAAAGCGCAATTGTTCAAGAATTTGCACTCCAAAATGTCAATTTCAGTGAAAGTGACCAAAATAATGTATCCATCAATGAAGCCAATGACGAAGGAGATAGAAAAAAAGCTGGTCGAATGGCTTAACGATCATGGATTATCAAACGTTTTGGTGTTCTGAAATTGATTATTCAGTTGCTTCAGCCCTTAAAGCTCAAATTGGAGTGAAGTCATCGAAAAATGGCAAAAAACCTTCGGAATGCGACAGAAGGAACTGAAGACGCTAAGCAACATTGAATTCTTAAAGGCTTGGCTTATATATAGTGACGCAAGATGCCCAGACCTGGTAAGTTAATCATATTTTGAAAAAAATAAACGATCATAATGAAATCTCACTTCATATTAGAGTACCTGGGTGACCGAGCTTGCTCGGTGCTATCAATTTAGTACTAACTTTACTTACCAAACTTGTGAGGATGTGTTACACTGTCCTTTATATGTGGGCAAATTATTAAAATTTTGTAATTTTCGTAGCCGTAATGGACTTTTTGCGGACAACTCTACTTGAAAATATTTTAGTTGGTATGTCAGCAAAAATACCTTTCATTTGATACCCATATTGGCATATCTAGCTCCATAAATAAAAAAATTAAATATGTGGCAACCCTGTAATACAAATATACTGCGATAAGGTGACAACCCTAGATGGCAACTGTACTTAGAAAAATTTTAGTTGATATGTCGCCGGAAATACCTCTAATTTGATACCGATATTCGCATATTTTACTCAATATTAAAAAAAAAAAAAATGAGATAGGTTGCCACCCTTAAAAGCCCTCCAAGTGGCAACACCTAAGTGGATAGTCTTAGAATCAGGCATGCTATCACTGTGCCAAATTTCATCCAAATCGGTCAAGCGGTTCTCGAGATAGTACCGGATATAGAAATATAGTGCGGGCAACCCTAGGTGACAAACCTACTTGGAAGTATTTTAGTTGATATGTCGCCAAAAATACCTATCATATGATACCCATATTGTCATATCTTGCTCCATAATTAAAAAAATGGGATAGGTGGCAACCCTGTAAACTACTCGAAATGTCAACCCTAAAGTAGATATCCTTGGAATCCTTCATACTGTCACCATACCAAATTTCATCCAAATCGGTCAACCGGTTCTCGAGATAGTACTGCGGTACGGTGGCAACCCTACTTGAAAATACTTAAGTTGGTATCTCGCCGAAAGTACCTTTCATATGATACCCATATTGGCATATCTTGCTCCATAATTTAAAAAAATGGGATAGGTGGCAACCCTGTAAACCGCCTCAAGTGGCAACCCTAAAGTGCATAGTCCTAAAATCGATCATACTATCACCATTCCAAATTTCAGCCAATTCGGTCAAGCGATTCTCGAGATAGTAACGGATATACAAATATATTGTGGTAAGGTGGCAACCCTAGGTGGCAACCCTACTTGAAAATATTTTAGTTGGTATCTCGCCGAAAATACCTTTCATATGATACCCATATTGGCATATCTTGCTCCATAATTAAAAAAAGGGATAGGTGGCAACCCTGTAAACCGCCCCAAGTGGCAACCCTAAAGTGGGTAGTCTTAAAATCGATCATACTATCACCATGCCAAATTTCAGCCAATTCGGTCAAGCGATTCTCGAGAGAGTACCGGATATACAAATATATTGTGGTAAGGTGGCAACCCTAGGTGGCAACTCTACTTGAAAATATTTTATTGGTATCTCGCCGAAAATACCTTTCATATGATACCCATATTGGCATATCTTGCTCCATAATTAAAAAAAAATGGGATAGGTGGCAACCCTGTAAACCGCCCCAAGTGGCAACCCTAAAGTGGGTAGTCTTAGAATCCATCATACTATCTTTGTGCCAAATTTCATCCCAATCGGTCAAGCGGTTCTCGAGATAGTCCGAACATACAAATATACAAATATACAAGATTAACTCGTTTAAAAACAACAGAAAACACAGGTAATTTATATATTAGACATCAAATCGTTACAAAAATACTATTAACATTAATATTTGTTTAGATGCCCAAGACTTTATACTTGCATCACTACTCAATGGCGTTTTGCCGTGTTCAGCGAGATTCCCAAACAATTCAGGAAAATGCAGCAAGAAGGCTACAATTTCAGATGCGCAAGAAAGTTTCGCGGTTCGTTTATTATGCATAAACGATTACAAAAACAAAATAAGTGAACTAGTAGCAAAATACTACTCCTGCGGCTTAACTATACAACCTTTTTTGTTAGTAGGTGGGCATTCAGATGAAGAGTTGAAAGGGTTTTATATATACTTCGACAAAACATTGTTTAAATTTCCATCCTTTATTGAAGGCTTAGATACTTTTTTTAAAATATTTCATGCTCTTAACTTATATTATCCACAAGCATCTGCTTTGACCTGGCATTTTATCCAGCAATATTGCTATGACATCCACACCGCTTTTGATCTTAAATCACCAAATTTAGTGTCACTTATGAATTACATGAATAATATATAATTGACCATGTATGTATGAATGTTTTAAATGCCAAACCCAAACTTTTGTATAGTGGAACGAAATACAAAAAAAATTATTATTTGTCCACGAACTTACATAGCAGCGCATTTAAGTTATATAAAATAAAAATGTTTTTGTATCAAAATAGCATAGCTTATATTTTATGTCAAGAAGTTTTCATAAAAAAATTTTGTTCACATTTCCAATCGTACGAAATTGGATCTTTAAACGAAAGTTTAGAAATAAAAACATTTTTAGAATTAAATACTTCGCCTCTACATCTATATCCGCTATGCAATGGTAAAACATATGTCAGACAAAAATATATAGCATAGTTGTTACATTGTACTTTCATGAAATCTTTTGAATTAAATTTGTTATTTTTTGTAAATTATATTGTGTTTATATTTCCTTAAAGGGGGTAGTAAAGGAGGGGGAGGGGTCTACAATTTCGTAATTTAATATTAATAGCGTACGTTTTTAATTTAATAACGTTTTCATTTAACATTAATAGCTGGCATTCTGAATTTAATATTGCTTCTGTTTTGCATCAACAATGCTCACTATTAATTTAATAATTCTTTCATATTGATTCAATAAGACTACAACTCAATTCGATAAGAATCAAATATTAAATCAATGCCGAAAAATATTAAATATGTTGGATATTGCGCAACATTAAAATAATGTTGCACTATATTGAAATAAGAATTTTCGACATTACTAGACTTTCGTTAATATTTCTTATTGAATCAATATCGTTTTTTTTTTATTTTATGTTGTTTTTTCTCTGGGTGTGCATGCCATGACTCAATTAACAGGTTGCCTTAACTCATCAGCTGATTTGATGGATTATACGGCTGCTACATTAGCGCAAATTTCCGAATTAACTACGCTTTTGGGAGTTAACTTGAGCATAATCTTCATTAATAGATTTAACCAGTTTTAAAAAATTGGCACTGTCAACACTCTGCCGTTCGGACGTTCCTAAAACGTACCTTATATTTGACGTGATATATGATTTTCCTAAAATGCTGCGAATTGGTTAGTGCTACAAAAAAATGGAGAGGTTTTTATTGGACAAATATCGATTTAATTTTGTTCGGACGTTCCCGTTCGGACGCTTCATTTTTTTCCAAAGGAAAACATAAACTATTGAGGACATATTTTATTGTAATTGATATATTTAAGAAAAAATTTACAATACTTGCACAAAACACCACAATAACATTCATTAGGGTGATACTAATAAAAACTAACACATTTTTTTTTTGGTAATTAGTTAATAATTGACTGAGAGAGTTAAGTTAAAGAGCTCAATTTTTGCACGGTTTTCTTATCAATTGCCAATTTTTGAGGGGATAACACCCAAAAAAAAATTTTTTTTTTAATCATCCTAATACACATACATAAATGAAAATTTTTGTATGTAGGGCTGGGTCAAGTTGCTTCCTAGATTGACCGATCATATCCAAATTTGGAATACTAACTTGAAGTTTTCCATACAATTATCTTGAGAAATTTTTCTTTTTTCGTTCGGACGTTTCAGTATTTGATACACTTAAATTCGGGAATCCTTCTGACTTGGGAACAAATTTTTTGCCACCAGAAAGAGCATCAGAATCTGTGTTTTGGGGAAAAAAATTTGAATGAAATTTAAAAGGTATGTTTGTTTTTTTTTTTTACTACAAAGTGTATTTTGCGCCCGAACGCTTCAAAAAAACACTTCTATTGCATTCACTTTATATATGATTTGGAGTAGTTTTCCAGATTTATCTATAATAACCCTGCAGTCAAATTCCGAACTACTCAGCAAACATACTAGTTCATTGACTAACCATTTTGTGGCTTATGCATACCAGTTCATTGTTGATTAGTTTTGAAACCAGTCAATGCCAAACTACTCAGCGAAAATTCTAGTTCATTGACTATACATTTTGTGGTGTATTTATACTAGTTCATTGCTGGTTAGCTTCAAACCAGTCAAGGCCAAACTACTCAGCAAACAATATAGTTCAATGACTATACATTTTGTGGTGTATTCATACTAGTTCACTTCTGATCACCTTTAAACCAGTCAAGGCCAAACTACTCAGCAAACAATATAGTTCAATGACTAAACATTTTGTGGTGTATTCATACTAGTTCACTTCTGATCACCTTTAAACCAGTCAATGTCGATCTACTCAGCAAACAATATAGTTCACTGACTATACATTTTGTGGTGTATTCATACTAGTTCATTTCTGATCACCTTTAAACCAGTCAATGTCCAACTACTCAGCAAACAATATAGTTCATTGACTATACATTTTGTGGTGTATTTATACTAGCTCATTGCTGATTAGCTTCAAACCAGTCAAGGCCAAACTACTCAGCAAACAATATAGTTCATTGACTATACATTTTGTGGTGTATTCATACTAGTTCATTTCTGATCACCTTTAAACCAGTCAATGTCGAACTACTCAGCAAATAATATAGTTCATTGACCATACATTTTGTGGTGTATTCATACTAGTTCATTTCTGATCACCTTTAAACCAGTCAATGTCGAACTACTCAGCAAATAATATAGTTCATTGACCATACATTTTGTGGTGTATTCATACTAGCTCATTTCTGATCACCTTTAAACCAGTCAATGTCCAACTACTCAGCAAACAATATAGTTCATTGACCATACATTTTGTGGTGTATTTATACTAGTTCATTGCTGATTAGCTTCAAACCAGTCAAGGCCACACTACTCAGCAAACAATATAGTTCAATGACTATACATTTTGTGGTGTATTCATACTAGTTCACTTCTGATCACCTTTAAACCAGTCAAGGCCAAACTACTCAGCAAACAATATAGGTCAATGACTAAACATTTTGTGGTGTATTCATACTAGTTCACTTCTGATCACCTTTAAACCAGTCAATGTCGATCTACTCAGCAAACAATATAGTTCATTGACTTTGCATTTTGAGGTGTATTCATACTAGTTCATTTCTGATTTCCTTTAAGCCAGTCATTGCCAAACTACTCGGCAAACAATGTAGTTCATTGATTGTACATTTTGTGGTGTATTTATACGAGTTCATTTCTGATTACCTTTAAGCCAGTCAATGTAAAATTACTCAGCAACATTATAGTTCTTCGACTAATCATTTTGTGGTGTATTCATACCAGTTAATTTCTGAATACCTTCAAACTAATCAATTCCAAACTACTCAGCAGACACCTAGCTCGTTTACTATACATTTTATGGATGTTTTTATACTAGTTCTTTGCTGATTACCCTTAAACCAATAAATGCCAATCTAATCAGAAAACATACTAGTAAACAACTATAATTTGCTGGGCGAAATCATACTAGTCACAAAAATCCTGGTTCGTACTAGTATGCAAGTATGTATGAATCTCGGGTTGAAATTATACTACATCTTTTTCAGTTTATATTCAGAAAGTTTTCTGAATATCAATTGTAATTTTCTGAATTTCAATTGTATTTTTCTGAATATCAAATGGAAATCCTGAATATGAATTGTAATTTTCTAAATATAAATTGTTACTTTCTGAATATAAACTGAAAAGGTGTAGTCAGAAAAAGCCTAATATATTTTAGAAAAATACTAATTAGAAAAATTCCATTTCATACTACATTATTATTATAAGGCCTTATTACACCGCAACCATTAGTCCGATCTATTGTACTACATGGTACTATGCAAACATTATTTGAAATTTTTGGTTTTCTTCTTTTTTTCTCTTGTAATTCACAGATGCTTTTTCGTGTTTGGCTAAATACAAATATGATGCTGATGTATATATGATCTAGCATGTCAACTGCTATATTTCTTGTGTACTTATATACACAGAAAAAAGGCACTGGTAAAATCTACAATCTCGTGCTGTTATCCTGAATTTGACCAAATTTTGGTTGTTTGAACGGTATTTTTTGTTGAAGTAACTGTATCAGATCTTTTATGATCCCTCTAGATCTTTTATAATCCCATTTTGGCCAGGTTTGTTTGGATGTTCGGCACCCTTGGGATTGTTGCTACCTTTCGTTGGCTTAGAATACACACTCTGTGGCAACAATCCCCAAGGTGCCGGACATCCAAACAAACCTGGACTAAGAAGGAGAGAAATCTCCATATTAATAGGTGTTCTAACTGGGCACTGCCTTATTGGTAGGCACGCAGAAGGTGTGCCCTACCGACGATGCTGTAGGAGCTGCAAAGATGATGAGGAAGAGGAAACGGTGAAGCACCTCATCTGCAACTGCCCGGTCTTAAGCGGCGCGAGAACGCGCTTTTTGGGAGTTCCCTTCCTGGATAGCCTAAACCAGACCGCTGAACTGGACATAAAGGACTTGATGGCCTTCATAAAGTCATCTAAGTGGTTCGAGGAGGAGTAACGGGTTCGGTTTAGGAGTGTCAGTCCCGGGATACTACTATGTGGAAAATCCCAACAAAAATCAAAGCAGCACACTATAAGTTGGAAGAGAAGTTCGGCAAAAGTCTCGTTAGAGGTTATGACAACCTGTTGGTATATAACCGCCATTTTTTTTACGTTGCGGCATAAACTTGAGTATATTGACAACAACAATATAAATTGACTCTAACAATGCTCCTTTAACTCGAGTGTATGGCCCAGCATGAAAGCAGTCTTACTTTGACTCTTTTTGATGTAAAAATAAGACTTACTTTTATCTATATATACATATGTGGGACCGGAACTCCGCAGTGGACGACAAACTTAACCTTGAGTAACCTTAATTTACCTTACATAAAAATACAACACCAAAGCCCCAATTACATAAAACTTTGACAAATGCGCGCCTCGTTTTTGAGCATTTGCAAAAATTTCGCTTCGCTTTACGTTTAAAAAATTTTGAATGAAAGTGGATCCTACAAAGTTGAATAAATTGGGCCTTCACCTATATAATCAAACTTGACGAACGCGGAATTTGAAAGGAGCCATTGCAAGTTGAATTCAATAATTAAATTAAAAATACAATAAACAACATAATTTAAAAAATATAGAAAAAAAAAATTGTGTCAACTTTACCGAGAATCGAACTCAGAGCCTTTAGCTCGTTTTTGGCTGTGTATTAACTAGTATATAAACTGGTATAATGCTGATGCAGAGGCTGACTAGTATACCAATTGGTATGGTGCTGATGCAGAAGAGGACAATTGCTTTTCTTTTTCTCTTGTAACTGCTTCTTTTTTACCTTGTAATTCACAGATGCTTTTTCGTGTTTGGGTAAATACAAATAGTCGCTGCTTTCTTATAATAAACTGGTATATTGCTGATGTAGAGGCTGACTATGATACTGGTGCATAGACCGACTAGTATACCAACTGGAATGAATGTCAAATTCGTGGACTTGTATGACAAGTGGTACGATCTGAATGGGCATAATGATTAGTATGTCCTGCCGCATAGACTGAGCAGTATGTCAACTGGTATGATTCTGATGTATATATGAACTAGTATATCAAGTGGTAATATTCTGATGCATATATGAAGTAGTATGTCAAATGGTATATTTCTGATGCAAATTTGAACTAGTATGTCAACTGATATGATTATGATGCATAAGTGAACTGGTATGATTCTGATGCATAAATGAACTACTATATCAACTGGTATGATTCTGACGCATATATATATATATTCCGATGATTTTTTTAACTAGTCTGTTAATTGGTTGATTCTGATGCATTTATGAACTAGTCTGTCAACTGGTATGATTCTGATGCAAATAAGAAGTAGTCTGTCAACAGGTATGGATCTGAAGCATATATGAACTAGTCTGCCAACTGTTATGATTCTGATGCATATATGAACTAGTCTGTTAACTGGTATGATTCTGATGCATATATGAACTAGTCTTTCAACTAGTATGATTCTGATGTATATATGAACTAGTCTGCCAACTGGTATTATTCTGATGTATATATGAACTAGTCTGCCAACTGGTACGATCCTGGCGCATATACGAACTAGTATCTTAAATGGTATGATACTGATGTATATAATAACAAGTATATCAACTGGTATATTCCTGATGCAGAGGCTGGCTAGTCAGCCAATTGGTATGGTGCTGATGCAGAGAAGGACAATTGCCATCTCGTAGGACATCGCCGTGTTAAAAATACCAGTTGCTAATATGGAAAAATTACAGAACTCGAACTAGTTGAGGCCGCCCGGCTGACTGGTATTTGATTAGTATAAAACTAGTTAAGTTGACTGCAGGGAAGCTACATAGGACCGACTTATTGCTAGATACTTGTAAAAGTAATTTTTTGCCAGGCAAAAGTCATAACTACTCAGATACCAAAAAAAAAAATCATTGATGATACTAGGAAACACCTAAGTTTTGTCAGAAACGGTGTTCCAATATTTATCAAATTTTGCAAGGTGATATGTGACATACGTGCCTACATGATGGTATCAAAAAGTTTAGCCTAGATTCATTTTCAAATTTTTCTCTTTGTTTGACACATTTTCGGAAACAAACATATAGGTTTTAAACATACAAATTTAAACAACAACTTAAAAGTTGTCACTCAAAAAAATAATTAAACTGTCCAATTCCATTTTAAAAGGAGTCGCCATTGGAAACTGTACATATGTGATTTTTTTCGATCTGAGAACATTGAGCCTAGAGCCGCCCAAGCTGGTATATAAGCTATGGTTTATGCACTTATAATTTTATTTCATTAGTTGCTTCAGATTACTTTTATAATGAATACCAATCCCGCTGGAAATCAATTCATGTCACAAAGGCCGATCTCACTATGAAAGGATTTCAAATATTTCTAACTATGTATTTATGAATGTGGAAAAATAAGCCAAACTAAATTCGCAACTCCACTAAACAACACAAAACAGCTTAAACTTTCAGCAAACTGCTAGCGCAAAATACCTCTAAGCCATGATGTGAGAAGTATCCAATCAAAATTACCTTTCAATTGGGTTTATGTGAACGAATATTCATTCATGCCACACATGCAACAATTGCCAATAATAACAGTTTCAAAACGCTATGAACGAATCACGCAGGACTTACTAGGCAGCAACAGCAACAATAACCAAAAAAAAACTATACATTCACTTTAATTTGATTAGTATCGCATGTTGCGCTTTGTGTGCTATTCACCAAAGAAGAAATGAAATCACATTCATGTGACATGCAACTTGGCACAAGCTGAAAATTTCCCGTAGCGACAAATAAAACGCCCCCAAAAATGCGCTTAAACTTCAAGCTCAACAAAACGTGGGACTTTTTGGGAAGCACAGTACATACACACACAGCACATATGTCATATGTGGCATACAAACAGTTTTTACCTGCAGCAGTACTGTAACAAAACCAGAAAGGGAAGTAGCAGCGTGGTTGGCAAATTGAGCCCCAAAGCCACAGGTCGCTGCTGGCGGTACAAACCCAAAAACAGTAAGGAAACAAACAAACTCGCAATGAATTGAGCAAATGGGCCCTACGAACTACTAGCAAAAAGTTTAATGTTGAACTTTCGTTTTATAAATATGTGTTGACCTGTGTACTACATATGTTCATGTATGTGATGAGCTTGTGTGTGTGTGTGTGTGCGCATTGATAAGCTCACATGTTCAGAACTTTCATTTATGAATGTAAACATTTTCGAGTATGTGTTGTTCTAATATATTTAAATCACTTGGGGAGAAAATGATGAAATCTAATTCCCAACAATCTGGTGCCAACAAACACACAAACTGAGATATTTTTATGCGCCGCTGGCATTTGGCAATGTGGCAGTGTTTTGCAGTTTGTTTGTTTGCAACAAATTCCCTAGCAACTTTTACTTTGAAATTCTGCCACACTTAACGACCATATACTCAGAGTTACAGGCGAGATTTTTACAAAAACTTAATACCCATATGGGCTAGGATACCTTGTAGCTACCTTTACATCAGGGTAAGTTTAATTGCTTTTTTCACTTAGCATTTCACTTTATGTGTCGAAGTTAGAATCGACCACTTCCGTTTTTAATGAATCTTACTTAAGAATAATGAAAAATTATAACTAAATAACCAAGCAGAGACTGGTAACAAATCTCGTATAGAAACGAAACTATCTATACGCCAAATTTGATCCAATCAATTCCTCGACATTCGGCACATTCATCTTTAAAAATGACCAAAGTCAATTTTTTAAAATTTCCGTTGAGCCAGAAAAATGAATGTGTTGCACTGAACCACAGACACCATGGCGTATACGTAACAATTTTGCTACACATGTCTCGTGTATGACGGCTAAGATATTCTAAACGGCTTGGTCGATTTTTATGAAATTTTTTATATATGCATATTTGGGGGATATGAGAACAGGTTTTAAACTATATTTCATATCCCTAGGTGATTAGGGTCTTGAGACTCAATCTGTCGCAGCTCTGCGATATGGCTATCAATTGAAAGCTGTTAATACAAATTTTAACAGGAATTGGTTTCAAGTCCTATGTGCGAACCGGTTTTCGAGATATCAACCAAAATGTGGACCAGATGTGCCCCTAGAGGATGACTGTACGATAGATAAATAAGACACTCTTGTAAATTGCCCAAATGTTTTAGAAGGGAATTGTTCTTGGTCCCATATACGAACCCGTTTCCGAAATATCGAAGAAATGTTGGTGAGGGTTTTATTAGGGTATGGCTCTTGTTGTTCTTGTTGTTGTAACGAGGTGTAGTTCTGTCCAACGCGTACTTTTCCTAAGCCTAAATTGTCATCAATATCTTCTAACGGGAGTCCTAGGAAACTAGCTGTTTCAATAGCGTTTGACCAAAGGGCGATGGTTGTTAGAAGAGTGAGCTCCGTAGAGCAAGTGAATAGGTGATTGGTATTATGGGGGCCGAGCCGCATGCCGGACAGACATTCGGCACATGAGGGTTCAGCCTGGATATGTAGGAGCATAATCTGCTACAATTTCCAGAGCGTAATTCAGCCAGAGTGACCCTTGTCTCTCGAGGAAGGTGACGCTCCTCTACAGAAATGCGTGGTGTTGAGCCATGCAGAACAGCATTCATCGGACAGAGCGCGACCTGGTGGTCAACAGACGAGTCATGAATATGCCCCAAAGCCCGCTTGTGCACCTCTTGGTCAAACGGCGTTGTTATAAAGTGCCGGATCTCATCAAAATGTTTACGTAGATACGTCCTTACGGTCCTAGGAGGCGGAGTTAGCTCAAACAGTGGTCTATTGGGTTCCTTAACTGGAAGCATTTCCGCCTCATGGTGTATATGAGTTATAGGCGACCTAAGGACGTACCCCGTAGCGGTTCTAAATGCGGTGTTTTCTTAGGCCTGCAGTTGACTCCAATGAACGGTTGCAATCTCCGGCGACCACTTATAGAAGATTTAGATAAACTAAAATAGCTTATGGTCTGTGTCGCTTTCTTATTAAATCCCTGTCGTCTGGGTTAATTTATTTTTCAGCAATTTAATTTTTTTTAACCCTTTACTCGAGTTCAATCAGTTAAGCAGAAAGTCGCTCAAATAAAACCTTTCAGACTTTCCGTACTGGGGTCAAAGCTCAGATTCCCCTTTGGAAACTTAAAAGTAAATATTTATTTTTTATGTAATACCTAAACCGATAATACTTGTGATAGTCGAAGATAGCACATATATGTAAATAAAATTATTTATCTAGCACTATCCATAGGCAAGTAGTCCAGTTATCAAATTATCGCTCAAGTCCTCTCCCCTTACTTCTCCGCCTCCTTCTGCTACGCCCACAACCGGGTATAATATGTTCGATTTCCATCAAACCTAATATTTAGTTTTTGTTAACTTCGTATTATTTGTAGTATAAAACTTGATTTTGTGTTTATTTATTTGTTCTTGATCATCACTTTGCTTTCGTTTTCAAACTATTTATCTTATTCCTCTACTTGTTAGTATTACAATGCATTATTGTTTGTATTCATAACTTTTTATGCTCCATAGCTCAATGGCTGTCGTTCCCCCAGCAACTGAACAACTAAATAGCTAACTGCAAATAGCAAAGTAAGCGCAATGTTCTCACCAATTCGAGTATCTACTCAAAATAGGCATGCAACGGAACTGACGATTTGACTCAGATTAATGAGTTCATTAGGTAAACAAAACTGGTTATTTTGAGTTGACTAAAACTCCGTTTGTAGTCGAAAGAATCGAAAACAGGACTTACAAAAATTTAGCTTATTCCTTATTTAGACTTTTCCTCCACTTCCTCGACAGAGGCGCTGTCCACCAACTGCAAAACGAAATACATTAAAACTTAGGGTAACCATTCAACAAACTTTTTAAAATTTATTCCTAATTTGAATTCAAAATGTAATATAAAAATTGTTCTTCCTTTATAATTCGGTAGAACCGCATTCATCAACACTTAGAATCAGACATCACTAGCCCCATAGCAGCGCTTGTTGCTGGCATTCTCACTGCTGCATGCATTTCACACTCAGGGGATCCAATCAAAACTGAAACTATAAAAGCGAACACAATAATAATGCTAACAAATAAGCAAGAGACGATATATAATACCAACAACACAGATAGCAGTACAAGCACAAATTTAATGAATCCATGCAATTTGAACTTTCACTGCTTCGTTGGCAAAAATATTGAAAGAGAAAAAATATCGAAACAGAAAAATGTTGTTGAAACAAGTTTATATAAGGATAATTGAATGGGTACATATGTATAAGTATATGTACATAATTGAAAAGTGTAAACGAACTGTAATGAGATATCATTTTGCTTTTGTGATTTGTTAAAGAAGAATACGTGATAAAATAGTTTTTTTTAATATTACTTTTTTAAATAAACACTTTTGTATACCTATAGTAGAGCCAAAAATGTATGGAAAAAGTTAAGGTTCGAAATTTGATATCCTCTATATCGGTGCGTTTTAGCTTAACTAACAGGTGTGCGATTTTCATTGTTCTAGAATAAAGACAACCCGTGCCGATTTTTAGTTAAAGTTTTTGCCAGCATCTTTTGCTAAGATCGCCAATAAGGCTTCGAAAATTATATAATTTTAATATTTTGCGCATATGTAAAGAACTGTGTAAGAAATTTTCAAATTTGATTTTTTATAAGGATAAGAGGATTCTTTGCAAGGGTATTGAAAAAACGCATTCACGAGAAAAGGACATTGGAATTTCAAAAGTATTTTAGTATATTGCGTTACAATATGTTTTCTATCAAAAATAATTGAGCACATCTTGAAACTTTTCAATTATAGTACACTTTTTATAGGTCAACACAACGAACAGATGAAAGCGTAAGAGATTGGAAAAGAAAACCAATTCAATCACAGCCATCGTTCATTTGCTCTTGCACTATGGAACATCTATATGCCGCCAAATATAAAAAGCAAAAATTGTTAAATTATAATAATTATTAGAAAATATTTTTTACAACTGGCCATTTCTTTACAAACCATCCTCTAGATGGAAAATCTCTTATGGGATTCAGCACACCCAAAATCTTTAGAAATCTTTGACAAACCCGGTGGGACGTGCAAAAAATTTCAATTTCGTTGTAGGTACAGTGTAATTTGCTGAGAATTTTTCTTCATTGTGGGAAAGTGCTCTGGTCATAGCTGTATCTTTAATTTTAGCAAGGTCTAATGGTCAAATAGTGAAAACTTCGCGCCGAGCGAAGCGGGCACTTAAAGAAAAGATCATTCTAAAACGAACGAAACAAGTCCAAAACTGAGAACATTCGTGCACGAAAGTCTGTCAGTAACGTTTCGACTTAACTCGTGAACGATGATGGTCTTATTTTGAGAACGGATTTTTCAAGAACAATTTTTGTGTTTCAAGAACAGTTTGTACTTGATTTATGAATATTTTTAACTTATTCTGAGAACGTTTTGGGCTCGTTTTAGGAACATTTTGGGTCAAAGTAAAAAAAAAAAATCTAAAAAAAATGATTTTTCAGAGCAAATGACAATTTCTCACGTTGCCTCCAACCGAAGTCGAGCCTACACTCCTTTGACTGCTGAACGGAGGTGTTTACCATCAAGCCCCTGCTACATATGATTGCCGGCGTCTAATTGCAGCTTTGTTCAATTTCAGTAATGACAGTATCTTCGCTGTTGAATTTGTTCTGTTAAAGTTGTTTACAGACTAAATGCCTAAAAGTATGCAACGATGTTGCAAAGTTCTCGATATGTGTTCTGATGATAACACCGGCCGTTCTATTTTCGATAACTTCGTTGGAATTACGAGAACCTGGTTGTAAATTTGAGACAGGATGGTATATTTTCAAGACCAAGTTTTTCTTTTTTAAGACCAAAAAAACGAAAACACGAAAATCTAAAATTGAAACCTGTGGTGCTGCATTTTAGAACCGTGTTTTTCCCTGAGTGTATTCTTCAGTTACCCTATTGGCTGCAAAAATTAAAAATCGCGGCTGCTTTGCTATGAATGTATTTAGCCCACAAGTCAAAGTTGTCTTTATTTTTTGAAAACAAAAAAACCTTGGGTACATCCTTTATCTCTTGCAAATATTTTAATGAAACAATAAACCAAAAAATAAAGTCTTAAAGCAAGAATTCTCTTCTGCTTCCGACAACTTAATTTCGTTCATTGTCTTGTCTCAACATCGCCGCTTTCGATTATCCACCCAATGTTTGTGTTTATTAACTTGTAATCTCTTGGCCATTCTTTAATTTTCTACATTGTCTTTTATGCTCTTCCCCAATGTTTTTATTCAACTTGTCATTCGCTTCTACTTATTTTCTTCTCGCTTCTTATCTTTACAGTGACATTGTCATCCGGTTCGAGTATACGTAATTTCTTCGAGGCATACTTCTCCTCATCCACCACCTCAGCAGCAACTACAATACAAACAACTCACAACGCAGTGTACTCATTGAAACTGACAATATTGGCAGCTGCTCTATGGCGCTCACAACTACTACTCAACGTTGTGGCGGCTAGTGTTGTTGGTATTTACAATACATTAAGGTTCAAGCATGCAGCCAACGCTAACAGATAGTTCAATCGCTTCAAATTGAACGCATTAATGCAGTGAAAGCGACGATGAATGAGTGAGTCTAAGGATTCGTCAGGGGATTGTGTGGGTAAGAATGGTGGGATGGTTGGTTGGTTGTATGGTTGCTTGGTTGTATGGTAAGCTGATTTCATGAAGGCAGCGCAACTTTGTACGTGGAAATAAGGTCTACGTCAGCTGTGTTGGAAAATACAAAAGCAAAAACAGAAAAATAAGCATAATTATAGGCGCTGCAACAATGGCTTTTAATTGCAAAGGAAGAAAAGCGCGAAGCAACGAAAATGTAAACCAGCAGCGAGAAAAGAGGAAAGCGCGTGAAGCAAAAGGAAGTGAAAATTCGATATTTTAAGACAATTTATTTAAGTAATGAAACACACTAGTACATAAACACACACAGCAATACACACACACTCGCATAAACATTGATTACATGTTAATTAAGTTAATTAGGAAGGGCTTAAAAATTGCGCTGCTGTTGAGTAAAACACAAAAACAAAAGTAGTAAAACAAAAACAAAAAATTGCGCGCCAAGTAAAAAACGAGATTAAAGAGATTATTTGAGAATGTGTATTATTGTAATTTGCATGTTTGTAATTGAATACTGTTAATGTTTTACAATCACAAAGCTATGTTATTATGTGTAAGTACATACTTGAGTAAGAAATAATTAAGCAGATGCATTTAATACAAAATTAATTAAGAAAATACACTTCAAACGAATTGTGTATGAAGCATAAATAACTAATTAAAATACACAAATAAAAGTATCGTAGGTGTTAATTTTTGTGAATGCATTCATCGTATAGCAACTAATTGAAATAAATATTTGTATATAATATATTAAAAGCACATGCATTCTTACATATAATTAATAAACAAAATTATTACTTACATAGCTACACATTCGAAAAAGCAGAAACACACACACATACATACACATACACAGAACATAATATTGCGTAAAAATATTATCACATACGAAAATTAGTTCAAATTGTAGAATTGAAATTTTGGTTTAGGAATTTTGTATTTGCACTAAATAAAAGCTAACTGTTAAATAATTTGTGATGAAAATGTACAATTTCATTCTGTGCGATTATTCATCTGCGGGACAGATGGGGGATGCAGTGGACTTATTCGAGTATTTCCAGCCAAGCGCATTTTCTTTCTCTAATTATAGATATACAAACGAAGGCATAAATAAATTGCCGTTAGGTGGCAACCCTGCCTGAAAATATCTTATTTGGTATATGGCAGAAAAAAAATCTTTTATTTGATACCCATATTGGCATATTTTTCACAATACTTAAAGCAAATTAGGACATGTGGCAACCCTGTTGTTGTTGTTGTTAACAGCAAAAACACTCCCCGAAGGTTTTGGGGAGTGCTGGCGAAATTGACAGTCCTTGGCCGGATATGAACCCGGTACGCTGCGATACTCCCTTGCGGTACTGCCCTACTGTCGTGGTAGCGATTTGGTATGACCAGTGGAATCTTCTAAGTCATGTAATCCCTCCATCCATGAAAAATGAAATGTGTAATGAGTGGTGAGAGGCATCATATCCGTAGATCAGCCATCGAGTTAGCACATCATTACATATGTGCATATTAGTCGCCTCTTACGGCCGGTATGCCTACCTCGGGCATATTCTAAACCTCTAACCCGCAGGGGGTAAACCACACAAAGCAAAACTCAAGTAGAAAGTTTTAGAATGAAGCATAGTATCCATATACCAAATCTGATCCAAATCGCTCGATATACGAAGGAATAAATTTAATGTGGTAAGGTGTCAACCCTAGGTAGCAACCCTGCCTGGTAATAGCTTAGTTGGAATACGGCCGAAAATACCTTTAATTTCATACCCATATTAAATATTTGGAAAAGAGAAAAATCGATAGGTGGCAACTCTGTACACCGCCCGAAGTGACAACACCCAAGCAGTCTTAAAATAAAGCATACTATTTATAAAACAAACTTGATCCAAATCGCTTCAGTAGCTGCCGGAGATATTCGATATACGAAGTAAAACGTAAAATTGGGTTAGGTGGCAGCCCTAGTGGCAACGCTCCTTGAAAATATCTTTCGTGGAATTCGGCGAAAATACCTTTAATTTGATACCCATATTTGCATATCTTCCTTCATGTTTAAAAAAAATGAGATAGGTGGCAGCCATGTAAACCACCCGAAGTGGCAATACCCAAGTACAAAAGTCTTATAGTACATTTACACTGCACCAAATTTGGCGAATTAAAATGAGCCATTTCGACACCGCTTACAAATTTGCATTTGGCTTCACCTTCCCTGCAAGTATCTTCTACCAGGACAAAAAACGGCCGAAAGAAAATGCGCTACTGTGATATTTTAAACACCTGTAGAGTAATAATAAAAGAAGGGCCAATAAGGCTTTTCCTGGTAGAATTCGCCTATTTTCTTAAAAAATTAAAAAAAATTGGAAAATGAGATTTGTATGGAAATAAGCGCCAGATTTGCAATTTTTCGCCAAATTTGGTGCGGTGTAAATGTACTATTAGAATGAAGCATAAGTACCTACCTATATAAATGCCAATTTAATTTCAGCTCAGAAAAATCAAGATATCTTCATGAAACCTAGTGCATAATTTACCCCAATGAAAGGTATCGACTGTACCAAAAAAAGTAAAAACTTAAACTCTATGTAATCGTCATCTCGTGCTTATCCAGCTTTTTTCTAAAGCATTCTGTGAGTAGTATTGTAAATTATTTGTTTTTCTATTTCTACACAACAAAAAATGTTTACGTATGTATAGGTGATGTCACTTTTATGTAACTTTGAAATGTCGTTTCGTCATTAAATCAAAGGGGGCAAATATGGGCAAGCATATTTTTCTGGAATCGGTAGAAAACACTCCAAACTTCAGGTTTATTACAGCTAGAAGGTGTAGCACACTGTACCACACAAAATGTTTGTCTATCCAATGTAAGAGAGGTAGTATTTATGGAAGTATGAGTTTTTTTTGGATTATTTAAGGTTTAATATTTGGTAGATTTCCCTAATTCTTTTCTTATTTTAGTCAAGGAAGTGCTATATTTTCGTTCAAAATCACTGCTAAGACCATATTTTTGAATACTATATGCAAAATAACGACAGCCATACTGCAAAACCCTGTATGTTCAAAACCAAAAAATTTTAAGGAGAGAGAAAAAACTATGATAATATTATCATATGAATATTATTACATTTCACCACTGAAAAGAAACGGGAAGTTGTAACCCGATTTTGGCTGCATTTTAATGCGCGCAAGTCCACGATCTATGGGAAAGGCTCAGAACCTTATTTTTTGGAAAAATAGTGAGTCACAGGATTTTGCAGTTGGGCTGTTGATATATAGCTAAAGTATGCAAAATTCTAAGCAGATTTATTTGAATACACTTTTTCTTACTACTGATACCATTGTTTTTGTAAAAAAACTTCACCTTCATGCAAAATAGTAATGAATTCTTCATAGTTTATCATATCTCATATCATATATGACTGCATCATAAAAATCTGAAGGTATTCATAAAAAAACAATTTCTCCGCAGCTGAACCACTGTGTGTGTACTTGCTCAGCGAGACGTTGGAGCACAATTAATCACTCACTTTCGTAAAAGCAGATGGAATCAAGTGATTGCAACCGATGATTTGTAGGAAAGGCAACTCAGACGCAGATAAATATATTATCATTTTTTAACTTCAGGACTCTTCGTACAAAAAGAAGGAAAGGTTCAAAATGCACTCTGATCTGGCCCAGTCAGCTTTTTGCGACTGCGTCCTACAAAGTTTCCCACAACACGCTGCACAGTATCCTATTAGCGATATTATGGGACTTATTTAGCTATGGCATAGCTATAGGCGACCGCCGTTGTTTACCGATAGTTTGTTCGGCCTACTACACCAAGTAGCTAATTAGTAAAAGAAGCGAGCCCCTCGGCAGTAGTTTGGCAAACATTCCGGGAGTATTTCTGCTATAAGAAGCTTCTCAGCAAAAAATCATTTGGTTTTCAGATGCGATTCGGAGTCGGAAAAAAACTGTAGGTTCCGAAAACTTAGAAGATATTGATGACAATTTAGGCTAAGAAAAAATACGCGTTGGCCAACAACAATAACAACTTGTAGGAAAAAACTCAAAAGCAGCACACCACAAGTTGGAAGAGAAGCACGGCAAAAATCTCGTTAGAGGTTATGATTACCTGTTGGTATATAATAAGCGATGGTTGTACTGGTTCACCGGATCATCTATGTGATGGATTAGGGAGGCCATATTAGACATAAGTCATCACCAAATGGGATATCGGGTTAATCGGCTCCCTTTACAGTTAACAAAATTAAAATAATTTTATGACAACTGTTATCCCCATAATTTCAATTGATATATTCTTCGGATATCACCCTCTTTCGAACTTTTGATGAAATTTTCGATCATTATGAATCACATTTTTCAAAATAAGCATCTCCCTTCTTTCCTGGACTCATTATAGTACTTACTTTCAAGTCCAGTAGGGTCCTTATGTTATGTGGCAGCATACGTTTTGTTAGAGCTTGAGTGGCATACTTTTTCGTTCCAGGTACGCAGTAAGAAATGTTCTTCGGCGAAAGCTGACCAAACAAATGATCAGATTTCTGATGCATCCGGATCAAAATTTTCACTATAAACCTCCCTCCTTCTTCCCTACGAAAAGTGTCAGTTTGCCTAATTAAACAAACAATAGCAGCACTAACAAATTATTTAATAGTTAGCTATAATCTTATTCTCGCAGGACAATTTAATTAATTAACATTTTACGCTAAATTTAGATATTTTAAATTATTGCAATGCAATTATGCGTGCTTCGTGCTTTTATTATAAAGTATGTATAAAATTAGATAAAATATGCTGATATTTTAAATATGAAAAAAAAACTGCTGGGTTTTAAAATATTTTATAGTAATTAATTTTAATTTTAATTGCACGCATAGAAACGCATAGAAAGAATAAAAAAGGGTTTAGTCAAAAATATGAAATTAAATTTAATTACTTTTTATTAATGATATGGAAATATTATACTCCATTAGTTTACGAGACTGTATGCCAATGCTTTGAAATTAAAACTTAGGAAATTTATTCCAAACAATATATTTTTATTTACATGTGTACATATATATGATTTCAATATAAACATTTAATTTACTTCTAAGCTAAGCTTATTGTTTTTAAATATAAAGCATTAATTATGATACTCATTTTTGAACAGCTGGAAATTTTAAACAAAATATTTTAGTTTTTGAATACACAATAAAGAGTTTATATGTCTAAATGAGTGAGTAAATTGATATTATTTTGAGCAACTCAATGCAGAAATTAATAATATGACGGTAGGTATTCTTATTAGATATGCATAGTTTGTTCCAAAGAAATGGGTTTTTCTATTATAAACTACGTAGGACAGACTTATGATATATTCCTTCAATAAAAATCGCGCTAGGCGATTATAGGCCAAGGAATGAGGATGTGGTCCCACAGTCATACAATTCAACATTCATGAAGTAGCATTCCCTTATTAGGGAACCATGTTGAAGTATAAAAAATTCACAAAGCCACCTGCGTTGTGGACTAACTACTCAACGCATACCTTCCCATTTCAAAAGTGCTACGTCAAGGAATGAGGATGTGGTCCCACAGTCATACAATTCAACATTCATGAAGTAGCATTCCCTTATTAGGGAACCATGTTGAAGTATAAAAAATTCACAAAGCCACCTGCGTTGTGGACTAACTACTCAAGGCATACCTTCCCATTTCAAAAAATTGTTGGTGTCCTATAACTCCAGGACCGTGATCTGTAGTGTAGGCGGGAAGATAGTGGAATATGCAGACGAGTTAGCCATTGCATACAGGGGCAAATTTCCACAAACTCTGTGTAACTTGATGCAGGTAGCACTGCGAGAAATTTCGTCATGGTCCTCTCGTTGCGGACTTAGTATCAACCCGATAAAAGTGGAACTTGTTCTTTACACCCACCGGTACAAAGTACCACCCCTGAACCTACCAGAACTTAATGGCATTAGCCTGAACTTGGCTGATAAAGCCAAATTCTTGGGCACAGTTCTGTACTGGAAGTTAAACTGGAAGGAGACTATTCTTCAGCGCCAGAGGAAGGCGTGTGTTGCACTTTACCCGTGCAAAAGAGTCATTGGGAAAAAGTGGGGTCTCAGCCACAAAATATGCAAATGGATCTACACTGCAATTATCCGACCTATCATGCTATATGGAGACGTGGTGTGGTGGCCTGCGCAGAGCAAGGCCACAAACCTGAATCTGTTAGGTAAGGTCCCCAGATCTGGCATGATCTGTATTAGCGGCCACACACTGAAGTTTAAATTTGCACTGAAAACCCGGGCATAAGGGCAACGTAAGGCTGGGGCGCAAGCACAACTGGACACTACAGTATTCTGGGATCTTACAGTTTTCTCCCTCTGAGCACAGCTCGATGTGCAGCCACAACAGTCGGAGACTGTCAAAGGATCTGGAAGTTGAGCCCTCCTTCACACTACCTGATTATTGCAGCGTCTTCCAGGCTGAAGTCTCTGCAATCTTGGATGCCGCGGCTTGGATAAGTAAACGCGCTATCGGCGAGGATATCGTTATTTTCAGCGACAGCCAGGCAGCCATCAAAGCTGTCGTCTATCTCTTCAAGAGATATCCCAACAGAACCGCGTGAACCTCGCATGGATCCCGGGACACAGGGACATTGAGCGAAACTGTAAGGCAGACGAACTTGCCATGCAGGGTTCGACAAAGCAGGTTCTTCGGGATAAAGAGCGCTTAGGTATGCCGTTTGCCACATGCAATATTATACTGAAGGAGTACACACTCCGTCAAGTTAACGAAATATGTCAACAATCCCCAGGGTGCCGGATATCCAAACAAACCTGGCCAAAATGGGATCATAAAAGATCTATACACATCCAGGCCCTAAAAAGGAGAGACTGGGCACTGCCTTATTGGTGGGCATGCAGAACGGCTAGCTGTGCCCTACCGACGATGGAAGCACCGCATCTGCAACTGCCCAGCTTTAAGCGGCGCGAGAACGCGCTTTTTGGGAGTTCCCTTCCTGGATAGTCTACGCCAGATCGCAGAACTGGACATAAAGGACTTGATGGCCTTCAAAAATTCGTCTAAAAGGATCGAGGAGGAGTGACGGTGTCGGTTTAGGAGTGCCTGTCCCGGGACTCTGCTATGTGGAGAATCCCAACATCTCAGGGATTTTCCATATAATCGGTTCCCGGCACTGACTTTCCTAGTGTTGGTGGTAAAACAACGGGCCTTTTAAAACTGGCCTAAGTGTACCTCTGCGATAGCCACTTGAACCTAACTTAATCTAAATCTAGTTGAGCAATGTTCGATAGCCAACAAAGATCGAATATCGAAAATTGCTCATAATAAAGGCCTTAGACTCCAACAGCATCATACAAGTTCGATGTTAAATACAAGTAGGTAGGTATAACACTTTATTAAATTTGTATGGAGCCTAAAAGTATGCAGTGGTTGCGTAATAATCAGTGCTGATCAGGCCCTTTTCGTTCATACTTTTCCATTGACAGCAAAGTTACGGCATACGAATTTCGTGCAAGCGCTCACATAGAGTACTTCGACTTCAAAGGAAAAGGTAAGGTCAACCATAATTTGTCTTTTGAGTACTTTAACATTCTGGTTTCTTTTAAATTGGAATTTATTTTGATTTGAGTGAAAAAATATAAGTAAATAAAACCAATATAACAAACAAATAACAAACAAGTAAAACTAAAAAAGCATTATCAAGATTAACGTTTTAAAGACATTTTTTTCAAAACCGTTTTTTTTTTTGCATATTACCGTTTGTATTGCACTCTTGGCATGTCCAAATATCAAATTTTCGAAATAGGGAGAATTGGATCATTCTAGAGCAGCGTCGCATGGCGGGCGAAATTTTCGTGCGCAAACACGCGAGCAACGAGAAGACAGCGACGTCGTCATCACTATACGCGCACCTGCTTCGCACGCACACTGTTGTAAATAGCTCCACGCATACATCGAACACTCTCTGCCGAAGCTGCCCAACCCTGATCTTGATATTAACATGTACTCGTAAATGTGTATCATCAACAGTGTTGCCAGGTTAGCCTTTTCGAGGCTAGATTTAGCTTTTTTTTGTCCTTTAGCCTCATAATTTTCGATTTAGCTTCGTGGCTTTTTTTAGCGTTTTTACCATACATCTACCTCATTTTGGTTATTTTTCACCTTATCTAGTGTGCGCGACATTTATCTGGTACGGTAAAGGTATCGAAGTTTTGGTTGTACTCCTTGCTATTTTTGTTTATTTGTCGGTGACATTAGCAGTCATATCGTAATTTAGGTTGTATTTCTTGCAGTGTTATCTGACGAATGTTGTGTTTATGTGAAGAGTGCTGCCAGCGCAAATTTTTTAAATCTGTATAAATCGTCTTCATCTTTGGGAATTTATAATGCAGATTATGCCCAAGTTAATTCCTAAAAAAGGAGTTAGTTCGGAATTTGCGCTAATGTATCAGCCCTTTAAGGTAAGGAACAGATTAAAAACCAAAATGCTTCATTCGCTGCTTATCATTAGATGTTCATTAAAACGCGTATCCAAATGCTATGTTGACTTTGAAATTTCTGATGATCTCACCTCTAACGTAAATGCGCGAAATTTATATGAAGCCTCAAGCTCTTCTGGTTCATCAGGCGAAGATGATATTATATAATTAATTAGTTTGGAGTGATTTTTTGTTCTATGTACATTAGGGTGATTCAAATTAAAAGGAAGGAAGGCTGTAAGACCATTTTGGTAGCTTCAAAGATTCAACTTTAAATGTGTGTAAAAATAATTGCAAAAAAATTTCAAAAATTAAAAGAAAATTCATTTTGAAAAAAATTTAATGTATGGGAAAGGGCGAAAAAAATAGCCACCCCTAAGGGTTAAGTTAGAGCGCTAATTTTTTGCAAGGCTTACTTTCTCATCAATACCTAACTTTTTAGGGGGTAAGGCCAAGTCGACATTTTTTTTGAATCACCCTAATGTACATATAAATACTTATTTAAAAAACAAAGTCAAGTACTAGTCAAGAAAATGTGTCTGATATGTGTTCATACATGAATAGTCCCTTTAAGTAATGTTTATATTTTTAATATGCAAATGAACAAAACTTAAATAAATAAAACTTGAATGAATTTCTTTAAAAAAAATGATTCATCAACATGAGACCCTTTTATATTTGGTTCACCATGGCGTATAAGCAACCTTTTTATATAGCATTTTTTGGTCATGTTTTAGATATATGAAGACATGTATGGATGAAGGGGGTATCTCGCATTTTGAGTGAAACTGTAGTATTACATAAACACACCGCCCTTTTTCGTCTAATTGTCATGTGCACAAAAATGCATAAACAAATAAGAGTGTAAACAACAACACTTTACCCAAATTAGTTACAATGAACTCAACGGGAGTTTATGCAAAGACAGCACATGCCGCATATAGCGAGAGTCTTGTTACACTTGTGCGGATGGTCAAAGACACCGCCAAAGACAGTCGCATTGCCTAACTGAGTCACAACGCCAGTTCGCCAGTTGGCCAATGCGACTGTCATACCGACACATTTATTGTATACTGTAAATAGTTTGTAAGTATTAGTGTAAGAATTTTGTATAAAAGAAAGTTAAGTCAATAAAGAATTACATTCACTGATCGAACTTCCAAAGTTTAATTGATCGTGGCTATATGGCGATCCTGCCAGGACTCTAAAATAAATATAGGCTTTAAAAGGCGATACCGCCAGCCGAAAATAAAATTTTTTTTTAATAATTTACTTGGCTATACACAGCGATATCGCTAGCCATGGTTAGAAGGACGCTCCATTAGCAAGAAGGACAATTAAAAAACCATCACTGAAGGGACTGGCCCTCGTGGTGTACCAGCAAGGGCGGCAAGCAAAAAAAAAAAAACAAACTAACATCACTGAGGGACTGGCCCTCGTGGTGTACCAGCGAAGGCAGCAACATAACAGGGTGGTATTTGGCTCGAAACGCACTGAATGTATTGAGGTAACATGGTATGGTAAAGGCACTGAAGATAAACGTGGTGAAGACATAACAGATGGAATTGAGTCAGGTTCGTGGCAGTCGTGTGCGTACATAAAAAGGGTGGAATATTAAGGACTGGCAGCAAAATGATGGCGGCATAGCTTTAAGTATATATATTTATGTAATTGAATAAATAAGTTTTTTAGAAAACTTCGGCACGCCTTATGGTCGCCATTCAAATAGCAGTAATTTGCTTAGGGGTAAAAGTTTAAAAATTAAATATTGAAAATTTTGTTTATATAACCGAATTTTTACGAAATATAATGCAAAAGATTTCGACTCAAGAGGAGTCTGATAAAATATTCCAAGAAGAAATTGATAAACTTTTTCAAAAGTGTATAGACACATTTATTAAAGGTTCAAATCAGATCCTCGAGAGTCGCAAATCCGAAAAAATTGGCCCTAAACCGATTACTATTGAAGAGTATCGGAAAAGGAATAAAATAAATAAAACGGAAAAAATTCCTAAAACCCCTGCCCCAAACATTGTACATAAACGAAAAAGGGCAGGCAGAAAAGTAAAAAGAAGAATAGAGTTAGCTAAATTGCATCAACAATTTAACTTTGCCACTAACTCTGATGAAAGATTAAAAATTCAAGAAAAAATAAAATTGTTAAGACATCAAAAAAAAAAATTGAGTAAATTTAAATGCTTTTTCAAATTTAATTATTTTAAAGAAATTTTCAAAAAAAAAAAAAAAAAAAATTGAGTAAATTTAAATGCTTTTTCAAATTTAATTATTTTAAAGAAATTTTCTTCTTATGGATAGTGCATTGCCCGATGATCTTGATTACGACGCAATAAACAGAATTGTGGATAACTTAGAGCGTGAAAACGCAGACATTGCTCGTAAATCAAGATCACGAGATAAGGGAAGTAACAGACATAATTTAAATTGCTTAAGGAAATTTTGGATATTTATAGGAATGGGTAGAGAACCTACAATGGAAGATTTATTATATCCTTCCACAATAGTAGAAGAAATAAATAGATGGATAAGTAAAGTACATCCTGAAAATAAATTTTAATTAAAAACAGAAAAAAATTTTTTTATGAATAAATAAAAATTTAAATACGTAAAATTTTTTTTATTAAATAAATAAAGTTAGTTTAGAAAATAAAGTTTAATTTAAAATTAAAAACAAAAAAAAAATTTTTTTTATGAATAAACAAAAATTTGAACTCGAAAAATTTTTCTATTAAATTTTAAAATGACTTGGTGGAAAATTGCACTAAACGGCATCTTAATAGGAATAGCAGGATACGAAGTAGGAAAAGAAACTTCAGGTGAAGACACCTACGATACTAAAATAGTTAAATATGAACCACACCCTATCGTGGAAAACAAGGCAGAAATGTCCGATAAGTGGTTGACCGCTTTTGTATGCGTAGCTACATTTTTAATTGTCACAATAATAATTCTATTAAAAAATTATATAAAGAACAAATTGAGACAATTGAATAATGTACAACAACGCATCTAAGCAAAAGACAACATCAAAAAACTTTTTTAAAAAAGGGAACACAAATAATAATAATAAGCAAAATTAAATAAAGAAACTAATAATGTAAATAAGCCAATTTTCACCTTATTTAAGAAAATTTTAAATTTGTAATAAAGAAAATCGACTTTAAAGTTTTGCTTAAACATTTGAGGTTTTTTCGAATCTTTATGGAAAACTGACAAAAAAATTATGCAAAGCCATAAAAGACATTGCATAATATGCAATAAAAAGCATAAGTTTATATTTAATGTTTTATATGAAAAAATAGAAACATACCCCCTTCTTCCACAAATAATATTGAAAAGTTGTGGACATATCCCCTTCATCCATGAATTATCTTCTACAATTTTGACGATAGGCAGATTCTGATAAGACAGAAATATAGATCTGCATAAACACTATTCACCAATGCCAAAAACAGAA
>CAXKVI010000001.1:48060583-48145583 GCA_964058755.1 Campiglossa producta | reverse complement strand
AATAAAATAAAATAAAATAAAATAAAATAAAATAAAATAAAATAAAATAAAATAAAATAAAATAAAACAAAATAAAATAAAATAAAATAAAATAAAATAAAATAAAATAAAATAAAATAAAATAAAATAAAATAAAATAAAATAAAATAAAATAAAATAAAATAAAATAAAATAAAATAAAATAAAATAAAATAAAATAAAATAAAATAAAATAAAATAAAATAAAATAAAATAAAATAAAATAAAATAAAATAAAATAAAATAAAATAAAATAAAATAAAATAAAATAAAATAAAATAAAATAAAACAAAATAAAATAAAATAAAATAAAATAAAATAAATTTAAAAAAAAATTAAAATAAAATAAAATAAAATAAAATAAAATAAAATAAAATAAAATAAAATAAAATAAAATAAAATAAAATAAAATAAAATAAAATAAAATAAAATAAAATAAAATAAAATAAAATAAAATAAAATAAAATAAAATAAAATAAAATAAAATAAAATCAAATAAAATAAAATAAAATAAAATAAAATAAAATAAAATAAAATAAAATAAAATAAAATAAAATCAAATAAAATAAAATAAAATAAAATAAAATAAAATAAAATAAAATAAAATAAAATAAAATAAAATAAAATAAAATAAAATAAAATAAAATAAAATAAAATAAAATAAAATAAAATAAAATAAAATAAAATAAAATAAAATAAAATAAAATAAAATAAAATAAAATAAAATAAAATAAAATAAAATAAAATAAAATAAAATAAAATAAAATAAAATAAAATAAAATAAAATAAAATAAAATAAAATAAAATAAAATAAAATAAAATAAAATAAAATAAAATAAAATAAAATAAAATAAAATAAAATAAAATAAAATAAAATAAAATAAAATAAAATAAAATAAAATAAAATAAAATAAAATAAAATAAAATAAAATAAAATAAAATAAAATAAAATAAAATAAAATAAAATAAAATAAAATAAAATAAAATAAAATAAAATAAAATAAAATAAAATAAAATAAAATAAAATAAAATAAAATAAAATAAAATAAAATAAAATAAAATAAAATAAAATAAAATAAAACAAAATAAAATAAAATAAAATAAAATAAAATAAATTTAAAAAAAAATTAAAATAAAATAAAATAAAATAAAATAAAATAAAATAAAATAAAATAAAATAAAATAAAATAAAATAAAATAAAATAAAATAAAATAAAATAAAATAAAATAAAATAAAATAAAATAAAATAAAATAAAATAAAATAAAATAAAATAAAATAAAATAAAATAAAATAAAATAAAATAAAATAAAATAAAATAAAATAAAATAAAATAAAATAAAATAAAATAAAATAAAATAAAATAAAATAAAATAAAATAAAATAAAATAAAATAAAATAAAATAAAATAAAATAAAATAAAATAAAATAAAATAAAATAAAATAAAATAAAATAAAATAAAATAAAATAAAATAAAATAAAATAAAATAAAATAAAATAAAATAAAATAAAATAAAATAAAATAAAATAAAATAAAACAAAATAAAAAAATAAAATAAAATAAAAAATAAAATAAAATAATGTTACAAAAATAAAATTAAACCAAGTATAATAACATAAGGTGAATAAAATTAAGAAAATTAAACTTGAATAAATGCAATGAAACAAGGGGAAACAAATTATCAATATTAAACTAAATTACACCCAAAAAAAATTAAAGCAAAACAAACAAAAAATAAAATAAAATAAGATAAAATAAAATAAAATAAAATGAAATAAAAAAAAATTTAATAAAATAAAATATAATAATTTTTGGTTTTGCCGGCTTTAGGTCAGTTTTGAATAAAACTCATAAATTTTTTCTTTTTTCACCAATATATTTCGGTTACACAACGGTAACCGTCTTCGGGGTAGAATTTTATTTACACGTCCGTACCGTGTGACGTGGAGTTGTGCTTTAGGTCAGTTTTGAATAAAACTCATAAATTTTTTCTTTTTTCACCAATATATTTCGGTTACACAACGGTAACCGTCTTCGGGGTAGAATTTTATTTACACGTCCGTACCGTGTGACGTGGAGTTGTACACGTCACACGGTACGGACGTGTAAATAAAATTCTACCCCGAAGACGGTTACCGTTGTGTAACCGAAATATATTGGTGAAAAAAGAAAAAATTTATGAGTTTTATTCAAAACTGACCTAAAGCCGGCAAAACCAAAAATTCGTTCAAAACAAAAGGTCGCTAAATACACAAATTATAAAATATAATAAAATAAAATAAAACAAAATAAAATAAAATAAAATAGATTAAAATAAAATAAAATAAAATAAAATTAAATTAAATAAAATAAAATAAAATAAAATAAAGTAAAATAAAATAAAATTAAATTAAATAAAATAAAATAAAATAAAATAAACAAAACAAGTAAGGAAGTCTAAGTTCGGGTAAACCGAACATTAAATACCCAGCGCTAGTTTTTAAATGATTTTCGTAATATTCCATTTCGGAAGTTTGCGTGGTTGGGAAGCGATTTCGTCCAATTACATCAGGACTACTGCCTATTCATCATTCTACCGTATTTAGTTTAAAAGTTACGACCAGTCGAATTTTCAAAAATACTTCCCTTAAAAGTGGGAGGTGCTACGCCTACTTTTAAAAATTTATCAAAAAATCATAATAGAATGACTAGGAGGGCTCATCCTACCAAACTATATCAGTTTAGCCGTTTCCGTTACCGAATTATGTCAATTTAGGTGATTTTTTAAGTTTTCAATATCAAATTTTATCAGGTATACTCCCAACGATACTAGTATGCTTTGTGCCAAATTCCACCGTTCCATCGTAATCAGTTTAAAAGTTACGACGATGCAAATTTTCAAAAAATGCCCCCTTTAAAAGTGGGCGGTGCCTACTATAAAAAAATTATGGAAAAATCATAAGAGAATGACCTATAAAATTATATCATTTTAGACATTTCAGCTACCGAGATATGTCAATTTGTGTGATTTTCGACAGACACACGGACAGACAGACGGACGGACGGACAGACGGACGGACGGACACACAGACGGACATGCCTTAACCTACGAGCTTTCATATATGGAACTCTATATCCATCTCGATTATTTTGTGCCGTTACATAGTACCGTTATGTGGACAAAATTATAATACCCTTGTACTCGTACTAGTACGCTGGGTATCATAAAATAAAATAAAAGTATATTCAAAATAACATTAAAAAAATAAATAAAATAGTCCTGTCTGGGAACGACACTTTAAATGTGTCAACTTTTTTTGGTGCTAAAACATTTCATAATACAATAAATTAATCAAAATTTATGCTTGAATAATATTTACAAAGTTTGACCTTAAGCAAAAAAAAATACATTTATTAAATACTGCTACAACTTCAATAAGTTAAAGCTACATTTCCCAAAAGAAATAGCCTTACTTGCCACAGAGTAGCATCCCTCAAAAATTCTGCAGACAATTTTACAAGCTTCCCAATAAGGAAACACACATACATACAAACCGGCATGGTCTATCGGAATCATTCTATTTCATACCAAGAAATACTATATATTTGCAATAAATTAAGTCGCCTTATTGCTGCCAGTTGTAACATTTTATTGCATATTCACAATCACACAATTCATGGTTTTATGAATTTGTCCTGCTGCTTATTTTAAGGGAAAGCCTTTTCCAAGTAGACTGAAAGTCTTAGACATGCACAGTTACACTGGACGCATACTTTCCCTCTGCCGTTGCAGCAGGCATTTCCGGGGTGAGCTTGGCTACAATGTGTAGCATAGCTGGCGGCAGCAACTTCAATTTTTTGTTTCAATTGAAAAATGTAAGTAAGTGCTCGAACACATGTAAGCCACAAAATACCAAGCCACACAGATACAAACTCGAATATTCATTCACTGAGGATTTTTTTGAGTAAGATTTTTGCAACAAAACTAACTACTTTGTGCATTGACTCGTTTTTGCTTCGCAGTCTTTATTTTTCTCTTCTCTCTCGGCCACTTTTTCAATATATTTCTGAATTTCTTTCATTCCCTCAAAAGTTATACATTTAAGTTGTAATTCTTTTTTATTTTGTGTTGGCCAACATCCAACAGCAAAAGTCTTTTATGCATTTCTTGCCTTGGCTCCTGGCTACTGACCACTGGCCATTCAACCATTCAACCGATTGCCTTTGCCTGCAACTATAACTGTTCGCACGAATCTTTTTAGCTATTTTTAGCATTTCTTTCTTTGGCTGCTTAAGTTTTCAATTTTTTTGTTCGCATTTTGTTAGTCTTCTGGAACATAAAGGACCAGTAGATGCCATGCCAACTACTGATTTATGCAGATACATTAATGTACAATTTTTGAACATTTAAAGGAAATTCAAGCAAATGAATAGCACTTGGTCAATGCGCCGACAGACAGCAAGTATACATGTATGTACTAAAGAAAAATCCTTATACTGCATTTTTGTCGGATCAGAAATGCTTTGTTAGATAAAAAAACTACTTAATATTTGAAAAGTATTATTATTATTATAAGGCCTTATTACACCGTGACCTTTTTTATTATCTACTAGCTGGTGCCGGCGACTTCGTATATATTTCAATGCATCACATTGCATATTATAGCACTCATTTACACCTTTCGTTTGACACCCATATTGCACTAAGACATTTTTGGTCACCCCTGGTCCACATATTGGGCGATAACCCCGAAACCCGTTCAGATATCGCAAAAAATACTATCTTAAACTTTAAGTTGAACGTCTAGCAATCCAACGATTCAATTCCATGCATTACTTTTAGTGTGTTATGACCACAAACATACAGACAGACATGGTCCACATATTGGGCGATAACTCCAAAACCGATTGAGATATCGAAAAAAGTAATATCTTAAATTTTAAGTTGAGCGTCGAGCAATGCAACGAAAAAAGTTTCATTCAATTCCATTCATTACTTTCAGAGTGATACGGCCACAAATATACGGACAGACAGACAGACAGACACACACAAATTTTTAAAATGGTTGATTTGGATTCTACCCGCTTAATAATGCTTCCCCCAATCAATTTTTTGTTGATATCTGCCATGTACAGACCTGTTACAATTTTATTATATGTAGAGATTGTGTGACCTTTCAGCTTATTGCTGTATTCGGAGACTAATTATAAATTTAAGCACCTCTTCAGGTTTTTTAATCCATATAAGGAACGGATTAAGAGTGACACCACCTAGGCAGCTTTCTTTCTTGCTAACGCAATGTATTCGCAGAGTATATGAACCGGCGTTCCATCGTCCAGTTCGCAAACCTGACAAATTGTTGAATCTGACAAATTCAGTTTACTCAGATGATAACGTAGACAACAGAGTGAGAGTTCTTAGATACACCCTTCTTAGATTAGTGAATCTGGCCGATGCTATTTCTGATGATTCTATAAAAATTTTGGCCTGCCTCTGTCCTAGAATGTTAAGCCAATGCTGCTTAAACTGTTTGTTTTGCAGTTGTTTATGTTCTCCCTTACGTGGGCCTTGGTGAGCCCACAGAAGAGTTCCGGACCATGAAATGCTGTTAGAGCACCTGGGACCCAACCTAACAAAACTTTGTTTTTGGCTCCCAGTTCATTAAGGACTGCGACGCACTCACCAACAAGCTTCGATGTTGCGTGTGTAAGACTGCAAGGCACGTAGTGCGGGCAGACTGTCTGACATTATGTAAAGGATAGTCCTCTTTGGAGGCATTCTCTGCCACAGATTTTTATTGCATGGAATTCCGCCTGAAAGATAGTGCGGTAGTTACCCCTTGGTATCGAATTTTTTTCTCCTAGGTATTTTGCCTCCTTTGAAAAACTTAAGCGTCTGCCCTCTAGGGACGGCTCTAACAAGGACAAGAACAAGCTTTCTTCGCCGCATTAAAGGCAACAAGACTGTTTTATTTGAGTTAATAGATAACTATTTGTTAGCACACCATCTCTCAACGACGCGCAGGGCTTCTTTTACTTTCTTATATTTAGTTTAATTTTTTAACTTATTGTATTTTATTTTTTATTTTATTTTATTTTATTTTATATTATTTTATTTTATTTTATTTTATTTTATTTTATTTTGTTTTATTTTATTTTATTTTACTTTATTTTATTTTATTTTATTTTATTTTATTTTATTTTATTTTATTTTATTTTATTTTTTATTATTTTTTATATTATTTTAATTTCTTTATTTTTATTTACTTAAGTTATTTTTTTTATTTTTTTATTTATATATATGTAATTAATTTAATTTATTAATTAATTTTTTTATTTTATCTTATTTTATTTTTTTTTTACACATAAAAATCGATCCACCCTTGTAAAAGGGATAATAAAAACAAAGCACCTCATCACCCGAAACGTTTACCAACATTGCTCAAATGTAGACAATTTTCAAAACAAAAACAATTTAAAACATGATCAATTAGTAGTTTGCAAAAGTAGTTAAAATGGTATAATCGTCGAATTGTATGAATTCACTTCAGTGCACTTAATGCGAGACCACAACACTCACGAATAACATTATCAATTGCTAAAAATCATTATCATGAGCACAATCGTAATACTCGGAGTCATTTGTAATCAACGGTACACTGAGTAGAAGCTTTTGAGCAACAACACTAAAGCATCAAAGCCATCAACATCATAATCGCCAACATCAACGCCAGCCACTTTCATCAAGCTCATCATCATCAACCTGCTCGACAACAACACCACAAACTACAACTGCACGACAATGACGTTGTGCACAATTAAAAATGACATCGTTGGCCAACTAATTGCAACCTCAACACTAAAGTCAAATGCTGGCCACACGAAATGCAACTGAAAGTGAGTTGGATGTGTGTTGCGTGAGGGTGTTTGAAGGAAAACCCGATGCGTGGGATGTATGTATGTATAATTTAGCGCTGGACACGTATCCACAGCTTTATTATCAGCCATTTTGCAGCATTGAAACAGCCAGACAAAAAGCAATTGCAACAATCCCGCACTCTAAAAGTAAAGCAGCTAAAATAGAATTAACTAAGCACTAAGCAAAAGCTCAAGTGGGATATACTCCAACGGCAAATGGACAAAAGTCAGAGGGAGAGAGAGGGAAAAAATTAAAAGTAACTTTTTGTAAAAAAAAACAAAAAATATGAAGTAAGGCTGATGGTGCGGAATGGCATAGTATAGCCAGTAGTGAGCTCAACTAGCATAAATTTTGGAATGGCTTTGGTTGCGAATATGTCCTTGAGTTATACTGAAATTTTCCATCCCGACTATTACGTTCTCAAAAAGCCGCGGCTAAACGGATTTATACATATTGTCTGCACATAACAAAAATAGCCTCGATTAGGAAACTTACATAGACAGCTTAATGCAGGGCCTGGCAGGATTGGAAGTGAGGGTCTATTAGTGAAAGGGCGCTCATCGCACCAATCAAATCATATTATCACTTTTTGGTCTGTCGCTCACTAACAGTACCCAAGAAATAGCGTATGTTGTTGAGTCGTTACACGTAAGTGAGAGACTGAGCACAACCAAGGACATCCAACGATTGGTCAGTGCGATCATAGCGGTCTCACAAGATCACCAACAATTTCATTGCAAGAACAAACAATTTGGTTCTCAGATTTTGGGACAATTGTTCCACTAGCTGCCTTAGTCTGGCTCAAAGGCTCAGTGAGGTTTTGCTGTATGTCTTCATCAAGAGGTGCTGCTTGCAGCGAATGTATCATCGGCCAGATAATTGATTGTCCAATGTTAATGAGGGTTTCAACGTTCATAAACATACGACAATCAATTATCCAGCCGATGGTATGCTATATATCTCAATTCCGTAGCCCGGTCCTTCGCTCGGTTGGGGACCCTTAAAAACAACTTCAAATATAAAAATATTAAAGCTTTGATTGAGACCTCTCTTTACGTTTATGACACTAAGACATTAGGACAAGGCTTCACGGTAGTGCTAAATGTCTTACCATAGTCACTACAGGTTATATAAAAGAAAACTACATTCAACTTAGGAGGGGAAAGAATCTAAAACGCAAACGTATTTCCAACTAACGACAATATGAGTAGCAGTGGGACGTTAGTAGCACAAGGATGAGTAAGTTTTTGGTTCGAGGGCTCCACTCAACAATTGTTGGCAAAACGAAGGAATGAAGTTGAAAACGCTACTAGCGATTCAAGTTTAATTGTGCAAATTAAATGTGCGGTCCGTTGGTTATAAGCGCACTGGGGCTGATTCTAGGATTAAGTCATGGTCAAATGTAGGTGGCTACAGATAAGTGCACTGGGGCGATACAAGTCCTTAAGTGTGTGTGTTTGCATATTTGCTATTAATATTATAATATACAAGTATCCCACTTGTGACCCAGCAGTGCTTAGTAGTAAAAATGAAAAAGTGGCAAAAGCAAAGTAAACATTAAAAACACGTAATGTATGGCAGCTGGGTCGTAGGATGTATGGGTAAATATTTATTTCGCAGGTGTTTTTAATTGTGTTAACCGATGAAAAATAGTATATATCCCTCAAAGATCTGCAAAGTTTCTGTTTGTTTACATTTTTAACTAGTAGTGAGCCTAAGTTGCCTACGTCAGGCACGCTTTCAAAGCATACGTTCTCTCGAGCGCTTATTGTGCGAAGTAATTAAGTTAACACACAGGAGGGGTAGCTTTACTGTTGTTATTAACCCATTTTCGGCCGCTGGTCGATTTTTCGACCACCAACTTTGGACATCTATATCCTTGAACTAATGTAATACTTCCGTGATCTGTTTGCATTGCTAGTTAATTCAGAACTTATTTAGTACTAAGAGTGCAAAAATTTTACCAAAAATAATTTAACTACAATTTTAGTATATGGATGAAAATTATTTTTAACAGCATTGTTAACAGCAATGCAAGCAGAATCTGTCTGCTCTTCTTGACGTTATTTTGGGGTCTCCGGGTTGTACGACGCGAGCTACTGATGCGGATTGGCACCAGGTTCGGATTAAAGTACTCGTGTGCGAAGATGCTACAACTGTTGAACTGTACAAGGCAGCAGTTGGAAGACTGGGTGAAGTCTACTCAGGGGCAAGAATCGAGGGCAAGGGCATGGATTCCTGCCATCCCTGCGGAACCTGAGAGAATTCTCACAATGCTGCGGGTCATAAATCCGTCCCTCCCTACGCAGGACTGGTGTCAATCTGGTCGGGGATGCGGTAGGGCCTGATAGGCAGCTAATCTTCACCTTGAATAAGGAGGCACTCGAGCCCCTGCAATGGACGAGTGCAGTACGGTGCGGGTGAAATCGCGATCCATGTATACCGTGGCGATGCACAGCGCGCTGCCATTCCAGCCACTCTGGAGGACTCGGAAATCGGGGCACCGGAAATGGAAGCGGAGGAGTCCGATGCGGAAAGCATGTTATCCGCCATGTCAAATTTCGGGGGTGTTGCCAACAACTTGGCATTGGAAGAAAGCCTGTCGGACGGGGAAGCCCTCGACGTCACGGTGGTGGCAGCCAATCCTGAGCGCACCAATGTTGATGCTACCATAGATAGTAGGGTTTCCGCTACGCCAAATCGTGCAGGTGATCTGAACAACTCGTCGATGGAAAACAGCCTCCTGAGCTCTCTCATGTTGGTGGTGATTCAGATAAACCTGCATAAATCTAAGGTAGCCCCGGCTGTTTTAAGCAGTCGTCTTTCTAGACATAGACGTGGTCCTTATCCAAGAGCCCTGGGTCAATAGCTCAAGGATCTGTGGATTGAGAACAAAGGGGTACAAGCTTATCCAAGCTAATGAGGGCAAGGTCAAAAACTGTATTTTGGTCAAGTCTGAGCTGAACACCTTTCTCTTACCCAACTATTCAAATGGTGACGTTACAGCTGCCAACTTAACGGTCGGCAGCACCAGGCTAACGATGGCGTCGGTCTACATGCCCTATGACGCCGAAGAATCTTCTCCACAAAAGGAGGTGAAAGAACTGGTGGAAAATTTCTGCACGGGTCATCTTATTATTGAAGCTGACGCTAATGCTCATCACGTCCAGTGGGGAAGCTCCGATTATAACGCTAGGGCCGAGTCTCTGTTTGACTACCCACTAACAACGAACCTGGTGGTTTTTATTTAAATATGCTATACCATTAACGGCCAACGGTCGATTTTTCGACCACTCCATATTAAGGAAACGGACGGACGGAATTTTTTAAAATTTATTTTTTTTCTTGATTAGGGCCCAATAAACGCTGTCTTAAAAGGAAAATAAAAAATTATGGCTATTTCTTGTACCGGCCGAAAATGGGTTAAAAATAAATCGTATGAAGAGTAAGTTTATGGCACCGGTGTTTTAGTTCGCAAAGAAAGCTGAATTAGGTTGAGCAATATTTTTAGCTGCGTCTGAGACAGTACCACCGCAAGCAACAAATGCTTTTAACAATTATTTTTATACCCAGCGTACTAGTAGATACTAGTACAAGGGTATATTAATTTTGTTCTGATAACGGTAGTACGTAACGGCACAAAATAATCGAGATAGATATAGAGTTCCATATATGAAAGTTCTTAGGTTGAAAAGAGGAGTTGATTAAGGCATGTCCGTCGGTCTGTCCGTCCGTCTGTCCGTCTGTGTACACGATAACTTGATTAAAAATTGAGATATTTGCATGAAATTTTGTATACAGTTTACTTTCGGGGCAAGGTAGGTTGCTATTGAAAATGGACGAAATCGGATGATAACCACGCCCCCTTTTTCGATATCGAAAATTTAGAAAATCACACAAATTGACATATCTCGGCAGCTGAAATGGCCAAAATAATATAATTTTATATGTGAATCCTCCTGGTCATTCTTTTATGATTTTTCCATAAATTTTTTATAGTGGGCGTGGCACCGCCCACTTTTAAGAGATGCATTTTTGAAAATTTGACTGGTCATAACTTTTAAACTAATTACGATAGAACGATGAAATTTGGCACAAAGTATACTAGTATCGTTAAGAGTATATAAAAGTGGACCAAATCGCCATCTAACCACGCCCATTTCCGATATCGAAAATTTCTAAAATCACCTAACTTGACATAAGTCGGTAACGGAAATAGGGAAAATGATATAATTATATAGGTGAATCTCCGTGGTCATTATATAATGATTTTTTGACAAATTTAAGGGAGGTATTTTTGAAAATTCGACTGGTCGTACCTTTTAAACTGATTAGGGTAGAACGATGAAATTTAGCACAAAGCATACTAATATCGTTGGGAGTATACCTGATGAAACTGGAAAAAATCGCTGTGCAACCGCGCCCACTTTCGATATCAAAAATTTCGAAAATCACATAAATTTACATAATTCGATAACGAAAATGGCTAAAATGCTATAGTTTGGTGGGATGAACACCCTAGTCATTCTATTATGATTTTTTGATAAATTTTTAAAAGTAGGGGTGGCATCGTCCACTTTTGAAAATTTCACGCGTCATAACTTTTAACCTGATTACGGTAGAACGATGAAATTGGTACAAGGTATACTAGCATAATAGGGAGCATACCTGACGTAATTGGACGAAATCGCTTCCGGACCAAAATCACATAAATTGACATAATTCGGTAAGGTAAATAGCTAAGATAGTAAAAACTTTAGGTAAATGCTCCTAGGGCTTATATCATTGTTATCCCGTTCTGAAAATTGCCGCTGGGTGTTTAATGTTCGGTTCATCCGAACTTAGACTTCCTTACTTGTTTTATTTTATTTTTTGTTATGTTTTATTTTATTTTATTTTATTTTATTTTATTTTATTTTTGTTATTTTATTTTATTTTATTTTATTTTATTTTATTTTATTTTATTTTATTTTGTTTTATTTTATTTTATTTTATTTTATTTTATTTTATTTTATTTTATTTTATTTTATTTTATTTTATTTTATTTTATTTTATTTTATTTTATTTTATTTTATTTTATTTTATTTTATTTTGTTTTATTTTTTTATTTTATTTTTTTTATTTTTTTATTTAACTTTATTTATTTTATTTCATTTTATATTGTGATATTATTTTTTTTATTGTGGTAGTTTTACCGGCCTATCACTCCGATAACCCTACATTCAAGCACCGGGACAGTTAAGTCAGAAGTCGTTTGAATATTTTTCTTAAACTGGGTCGCCCCTCTGGAGTGGTCAACAACCCTTCTAGTGAATTCCTGACAGTTTCTCAATAAACATTAAGGAGATGCTCGAGTCCCTATGCTTCAATAGTTGTTAAGGAAGATGATGATGATGAGTAGATGCTGTTCGAAGGTAGGATAAACTATGTAGGTCCCATCATTATGGAGGAAAAAAATTAAATGAAACACATTAAAAACTGGTACAGGTAGGTTAATTGAACTCAAAGGACCGCTGGAAGGTATTACATGACTTACATCGAAATGACGTACTCTCAGACTCACATTCCTTCTCTTTATACGCCCAGTTTTATCTATCGCTAGTCTCAATCTTATTAGTCTTACGGCTATCTAGAAGTTTTTTAGGCTTCAAACTATGCAAGATTTTCTTAAATTCTATTTCGTGATATGGCTTGAACTCTTCTTCGACTTGATTTACTTTCACACTTGAAACTTACCGCTCATCCAGAATAATTTTTGAAACCATTGTTAGCTTTAGCACCTGAGTCAACAACTTTGCGCCACGCTACCCTATCACCTTTTGAAATGTAATAACACATTGCTAATAAACACGCTTTCAAATTCTACTAGCGGTCAGTCGATATAATGTTATTAACTCTTTGAGCATTCAACATTTCAGAGCATGAATATCAAATTCAAAATTCTATATAGAGCTAATTCTATATAGAGCTATCTATCTAAGTATGTATCTACCTCGCTTTCGTGTGATTCCGCGTGTATTGAATTGTACAAACAAAATACTCGACCTCGTCTACCTCCAGCAATCCGTGAGCAGGAATGTGAAATTGTTAGAAAGCGCCTCTCTATGAAGGTACACTTAAAGTCAAAAGGCCAACACTGGCAACACTTTTTGGTGGCTAACAGCCATTCGAGTAGCCAGCTATCAGCGGTACGAGCTATTCATAGCCTTAATCCAATACACATACACACTCCAACGAATTTTGTTCTGTCCAGTTTGGGATGTTTTCGTACAGTTTCTGGTAATCGAATTGAGAGCGTTGCAAAAAATGCAGTCCTTCTTTCGGAACGTTTGCGAAAAAAAGTCGTATGTAATTTAAATTGATAAAGATATATGCATGTAAAAGCTGCTACACTGTGGAAAATTCTGAAGCCAAAAATTAACCTTATCAAGGCTGTTTAGCTCAAATTGGTGTCAGCATAGATGCCATTTGTACTGGTATTTTTTTATTTCATTTGACCTTATTTTTTTTTTAACTTTTTGTATATATTATAACTTTTTATTTTGATCAATTTTTTTAAATTTTTTTTATATTACGTTGGTTTAATGATTTCCTTTTTATTGTACTTAACCTTTTTCCTTTTATTTTTGTTTATTTTTCTTTATTTTTTATTACCTATTTTATTAATATTTTTTTTTTTCATAACTTTATTCTTTTTATTTTTTTTTTAATTATTTAATTTTATTTTTTTTCTCTTAATTAAATTTTTTTTTTTAATTTTTTTTTTTACTAATTTTTTTTTTTATTATTTTTTTTTTTTCAATTTGTGTAATTTACGTTTTTTTATTTAGGTTTTTCTATTCGGATTTTGCCTAATGTTAATTTTTCTTATTTTATTCAATTTCATTGTTCGCATTTACGTGCTGTCCCCTGGCAACGTCAAAAGCTCTTATTTCTATGCCCATCAACTGTATACCTGCTAACATGGCACTCAAGTGTGCCTTCAAACAAATGTTATTACAGCTGTTTTCATATGTACAGAGACTAACAAGGTGGCTACACTTACAGATATCAATGCACCCCTTCAACGATTACTTGTAACATAGAATATAGATAGAAGTATGAAATGAAAAAAAAAACTACAAAAATATTGGATTCCGCAACACAAACACGGCATGCAGTCCTGCCCCACAAGTCCCTAGATAAAATAACTAAGCTAGCCGGCTTTGAGTTTGCTTTGTGGATATCACTTGTTGGTCAACCATGTAACGCTGACCACGCCAAATATGCACTCAAACACACAAACATTCATATACATAAAGTTTACACGGTTAAAAAAATTAGACTAAATTTTAAACCCGTCCAAAGATTTAGCAATTTTTTTAAATTTTTTGTGGCATATTTTAAACCTTCTCTATAAAGAATGTCAACTTCTTTTGGTTTCGATTTAATATCTAAATGAAAAAGCAGTCTAAAATTGGTTTTTAGAAAAGATTTTTCAAATCATTTAGTTTTGCCCACAAAAACTTTATGTCCGGCATAGCTAAGCGGTTAATTTTCAAAGATTTTTCAAGTCATTGAATTCAGCCCATAACATTTTTGTGTGTTATTTTTCTTTAAAAAACTGTTAAAACATTTCTGGTTAAAAGTTGAAACCCCATCGAAAGCCGGTCTAGTTAGTTAAAATTTGAAACCAAATTTGGTTCAGTCATATATCGTCGTTCGCTTGCCAGAGGCATGAGTGTGCCATTTTTCCAGATTTAAGTTAATAGGCTCACGTGATTAGCCTCTCTTTCTCTCTACGATTCACGAAAATCCTGGGTTTCCAAAGTACCAGGAACCGCCGGAAATTTGCAATGCCATTTTCATGAATGTGTTGTTCAATCTCTGAAAATTTTGCCAGAAAAACGATTGTGCTACACATTCATGTTTCTGGCGGAACAAAAATCTTTAAAAATTTAACTTCTAAATGTGAATGTGTTGCCTTGAACCACAGACATCATGGCGTATACGTAACAATTTTGCAACACATTCGTGATTCTGGCTACATATTCATGGTTATGGCACAACGAAAACTTTAAAAAATTTACTTTGGAAATTTTCAAAAGATGAATGTGCAGAATCTCGAGGAATTGAAGGAATATTAACCTAAAACCTATATCAGTGGAAAAAATTGAATGCGAATATAACTTGCAAAAATATATTTATGTCAAAAAAAAATTTTAAGTTTAGCGAGAGCAATAAACTTTCAAAAACGATTTCCTAAAATTCATGCTTCTGACAAGCGAGCGACTATATGTAGTCCAAAAAAGTTCCAAAAAACTACGTACACATTTTTAACCATGTAGAGCTCTGCAAGTGAGTGCATTGTGTTCAACATATGTAGTGTGTATCGATGTATGGTTGAACGTGCTGGCCTTTCAAATAACAAGAGGGTGAAGTGAGTATATTGACCATTTCATAAGTTTAAATATACTGAAGGACATCCATAGATAGTTCATGTTGACCTTTGATAGAGTGACTGAAAAGTTCACTGAAAAGACTTAATAGACAGGTTATTGTATGAAAAAATGGCGGTTAGAGAATAAACGACGCTTTCGTCTCCTTGCTATGTAAGTGAATTTATCAAAATCCTTCAGGCTTGAGAGTATCACGATTGGAAAATACCTGTTGACTTATCACAATGCATGGGTAATTTAAGAATGAATTAAGAACATTTGTAATTTGTGTTTATCTACTTATCTGTGTGACTGTCTCATACAAAGTTAAAATCCACTATTAACTAACTGAGAAGCATATCACTGTCTCTTCTTCCTAAATCGAGTATAGACCGGAACACCTTCTGGAGCCTCATTGTTCATTGGCATTGCAAAATTAAATTTGTGAAATGGATGAAGTAAAATAAAATACTTTATAATAGTATAAAACTAAATTAAATAAAAAGTAATCAAATTGAATTAAATTTAAAAAAATATAATAATAAAGAAAAATAATAAAACAAAATAAAATAAATAAAATAAAAATTAAGGAAGTCTAAGTTCGCGTAAACCAAACATTAAATACCCAGCGATTCCTACCAATTTTATTAGGAATATTTCCTATACCACAGTCGAATTTTCAAAAATGTCCCGCCCTTTAAATATAAATTAATTAAATTTAATTAAATAAAAAAAAAATATATAGTAATAAAAAAATAATAAAACAAAATAAAATAAAATATATGCATAAATGGACACTGATAAGGGTTTACCTTCAAGCTGGGTAGTGGCCTAAGGTGCGTAGGTAAATTTTTCTCAAAAAACACATTTTCATAAAATAAAAAAAATAAAATAAAAATTAAGGAAGTCTAAGTTTACGTAAACCAAACATTAAATACCCAGCGATTTCTACCAATTTTATCAGGAACATTTCCTATACCACAGTCGGATTTTCAAATATGTCCCGCCCCTTTAAAAATGCACGGTGCCACGCCCACTTTTAAAGCTTAAAAAAAATCACAATAGAATGACCAAGAGGATTAACCTACCAAATTATACTTTTAGCTATTTATCTTACCGAATTATGTCAATTTATTTGATTTTAGAAGTTTTCCACGGTGCCACGCTCATTTTTAAAAATGTATCAAAAAATCATAATGCAATAACTGAGGGGTTCATATCATTTTAGCCATCTCCGTTACCGAATTATGCCAGTTTAGGTGGTTTTCGAAATTTTTGATATCGAGGGTGGGCGTGATGGAGGGCGATTTTATCGAATTTCATCATACATATATACATACTCCCAACAATACTAGTACTACCGTAATCAGTTTAAAAGTTACGACCACTCGAACTTACAAAAATGCCTCCCTCAAAAGTGGGCGGACAAAAAATGTATCAAAAATTCATAATAGAATAATCAAGGGGACTCACCTATAAAATTATATAATTTTAGCCATTTCAGTCATATGTCAATTTATATGGGTTTCGAAATTTTCGATATCGAACAAATTTCAACCATATTCAAAGCAACCTACCTTGGTCAGAAATTTGTTTCATCTCTATTTCACTCACGTTATCGTGTGTCCCATCACAAAGAAAATTGCATAGCATTTACAAGTACTAAATAAAAGTATTAGTTTTCAATAAGTATTACATCCCATTAGAGGCATTATTGTAATCCAAATAGATCATACAGTGGGTAGAATGTTTTTCCGATGAATTATTTGAATGCAAACAGATAAATAGTATACGAAGAATTTCACTCAGTTCATAGGAAATTTGACATATGCGAAAAAATTATAAAGGTTTTTCCTTTCTCTTGTTTTTACCTCTTTATGGAATTACATATGTATTTATGTACGTTGTATTTGCACATAAACTAAGAAGGCGAATGTACTTATTTTTTAATATCGCGGGATTTTTTATGACAAAAATATGTCGTTTAGCTTGAAGTGCCGTTTAGCAGTATTAACAACGGCAAATTTCACCATATCGTCGGCTTAGATCGCAAAGGTGCTAAGTTCACTTTGTACAAGAGAGACTAAAGGAAAAAAAAAAAAACAATATAAAAATATAAATTTAAATTCGGAGTTTCGGTTTCTTACGTCATGTTATTCAATTTTAGAGTATAATTACCGCCTGATTCTGTGCTCTTGATAAATTTGTCAATCTTGCAGTGTTTTTTCAGTTTCAAATTTTATTTTGGAACTATTTTTTTTTTTCAGTGTACTAAAAAATTGTTACAGTGTATTTTTTCGAAAGCTAATATTGTTGTGTTGTGTTTGGGTAGGTAAGTTGTACTTCTATGCAAAATTTCATCAAATTCTGAGGCGGGTCGGGTTCAAAATGTACGTTTTTTTCAGCCTTTGATAAATTCATCATAAGTAGTGTATATAACAGTTTCTAGCATTTTGCATAAAAACTTGAAAAAATCCATAAGGTGGACTTAGCACCTTTGCAATCTAAGCAGATCCACTTTAAAGTTTAGAGTGGAGGTATACAAAATTTGTAGGGAACATTTTTCCTATATATGAACGAGTTGTAGAGTGGTATTTATTTGTATCTCCTATTTTCAAAAGTTTAATATCTTCAAGTTTTGGAAGATATACGACTTTTCATTCAGAATACATGTGTCGAATGTGACGTCTGCTCACAAATACATATATATTTGACCCGTAGCAAATACAAAATCTTCTAAGTTTTCCACTACATGCGCTCAAAAGCATATTTTGCAACATACGACAAATCGTAAATTTTCACGAGAAAGAAATGTACCAGAAAGATTATCCCGTCTTGGGAAAAGTAAAGTTTGAAACAAAGATGTGAAACAAATTGGTCTCGCCTGGTGACTGAAATTTCCGTCACTTTTTTCTTTCAAAAATAGGCACAGCCTTATTGACCTCGACAATAAATCAAACATTTGAAACTGTTTTTTTTTTTTTTTTCAAATAACGAACACCCTACTACTTAAAAAAAAGAGTTTGTTTGCCTTCCACAACAATTGAACTTCGTTAGTGGCGAAAATGGAAAAATCTAATTTATTTACGCATACGTCTGCATTAAACACATACACATATGCATAGTTAAACTCTCTCTCACTATGATCTATGCATGCATTTCATTCAATCACATCACATTTCGTTTCATTACATTTCAATTGTTAAATTCAATGGTATATTTTTTTCTCCAATTTATTTCGTTTTTTATTTCCATTTCATTCCATTACCTGCAATCACAGGAATTTTTTCATTTGCATATTTTCTTTAATTTTTATTTCACTGTTCATTTACGTGTTTTCGCCCTACATCTAAATCGGTGACAACTTTTGCTTTTGTACTACTTCGGGTACTAGTCCTGAAATGCCAATATGATATATGTAGGTGCTTTGCGGTAAGGGCCATTGAGATCACATTATGGAGTAAACATGCCTAGAACTTTCCCAAACAACTTGACATTCCCCTCTCTGGTCTACATAAACTTTAAGTTATACACGGTGGAGCTGAAAAAACCAGTTGTTTTGACTACAGGGTATTTGCAGATATTTGTATTTGCGTAGGTGTATATTACTCATTCATGTATTTACATGGATACACTTAACAACTCTTTGATTATTCTGCTTGCATACATTTGGCGATAATCAAAAATTAATTCAATCGCATGCGCAAGTACGTGCGAAAATAAAATTTTTCTAGTTTTTCATTATTGTCAGAATAAAAATAAGAAGATATAGCAAAAAAATAAGAAAAACATTGTTAGATTTTTCGATCCATGTAACTAGGTTTTCCTTTTGAAAAATGCGCCTAAAACTATGCTTGCTCACATTAATATGCTAAGGCAGTGACAGATTTTTGAAGGGCTCTTAAATTATTATATGTATGGCGAGGTTCAGTATGAATAGGTGAAAATTTGATATTTTACAGCAGGGATAGCCAACGCTTTCAATCTACTGAGGACTACAACAACAACGTCATACTTTCTAAAACAACATCTTTCCTAGAATCACAAAAAATTACTCGAAACAAGTAAGGAAAGCTGTCTTCGGCTGTGCCGAAGGCTGTATACCTTTCATGAATAAGCGTCACGATTTTCACTGTTCGATCCTCAGTACAGCCTGTTTCAATTTAACTATATTTACTATACACATTACACATCTTTGTTATAATTTAAAAAAACTTACAAAATAATAGGATCCGAGTTATCCGAACAATCGATTGTATGGAGGCTATATATTATGCGTGTTCAATTGTACTGACTTACACTATACACATTACATTTGTAGAAAGTACTAAAGGTGCAAAATTTTACGTTCCTAACTTTTTAAATGCGGAAGTATTGGCCAAAAAACCCTATATCGGAACAACCGGTTGTATGAGGCTAAATGTTATATTTACCCGATCTTCTTGATTTCCTCTACACACTACATAAATTGAAAGTACTCAAGTTGCAAAATTTTATGTTCCTAACTTTTAAATTGCAGAAGTTTTGGCCAAAAAACCTTATATCTGAACAATCGGTTGTATGCGGGCTATATGTTACATTTGCCCGATCTTGTTGATTTTCACTATATACACTACATAAATTGAAAGTACTCAAGTTGCAAAATTTTATGTTCCTAACTTTTAAATTGCAGAAGTTTTGGCCAAAAAACCTTATATCTGAACAATCGGTTGTATGGGGGCTATATGTTACATTTGCCCGATCTTGTTGATTTTCACTATATATGTTAGCATGGCACATGCACAAAACTTGGTTCGACAACAAAATTCCTATGTGCAAGACGACACCCTGTTGCACATACCTGCATTCATGTATTTTATATGAAATACGAGAACTAATAAACAATTAGGAATGCAGGTGGGAACCAAGATTCAGCAAAACACAAAATCCAATTTCAGTAAACAAGTAGGAATGCGGCAATCAGTGGGAACCGCAACGTCAGCAAAATAACAAGCAGAACCAACAGCAGAAGCGGCGGCAGAGTAAGCTAGATTTAAGAAATAATCATTTTTGTAAGTTAGTTCTAATTCGGCATTCTTTCAATATAGGAGCTGCACGCTCACCTAAAAATTATATTTTTTTTTTCGTTTCGTCACACAGAGTGACATAACTGGCGCCCGAGCAGGGACCGCCACGCGTCGAAGTAGTTAAGCCTGAAAACCAAAAAGTAAGGCCGCGTACCGTTTGAATTATCGTTTAATTAAAACAGCAGCACCTACTCCGACAAGGAGTCGGACAAGAACACGATCGAAGGACCTCTAGTACACGCAAGGAACGAGACAGCCCTACATCGTTAAAAACCCCGACTCCAGCGCGGCGATGTTAATAACACTGTTATTGGTGCGACTGTGCCTCGCTGAGGTAAGGATCCTTGACTATTCCAACGCACAACTAGTTACAGTAGAAAGAGTGACAGCCAAACTACAAACTGGAACATTTAGAATTATACACGAAATTGACATAGAAAAATCCAAACTACCCATTCATATCCCTCCTTATATCCCAAATACGGACCCACCTAAATAATCTGAAAATAGAAAGTCGATCTAAACGATCCCTAAATTTCACTGGCAGTGCATGGAAATGGATTGCCGGAAATCCGGATCATGAGGATCATGAAATAGTCGTAAATAAATTAAATAATGTCCTCGAAAACAACAACAATCAAATCCTTATCAATAAGCTTACAATTGAAAAAATTAACGAAATTACGAACATTACAAATAACATTACTAAAGAATTGCAAAATGATAAAAACAAGGGAGTAGAAGCATTCCTCAGATTGAAATATAAATTGGAAATCTTAAAAGAAGAAATAGTAAATATCGCCTATGCGATACATTGGGCGAAGGCCAATATAGTAAATTCCTACATTATGTCAAACGAAGAAACAGATATCGTTAAGCAAATTTTTGATAAAGATGAAATTCCTTTTGTTAACCTAGATGAAGCTCTCGAATTTTCCGAAGTAAAGATAGCAACAAACAGTAAAGTAATAATCTACATAGTAAACTTACCCACAGTGGGATCTCAAATTTGTAAATCAATAGAAGTAAGAGCGGTTAAGAAAGATAATAACATTAACAAAATTAAATTCCATTCATTACTAGATTGCAAAGAAACCCTGTACGGAATATTAAAACCCTGTAAAGAATACAATTCGCTCCAAATATGTGTTAGAAGTAGTGTATTAGAGATAAGTAGGGATAACTGTATAAGTAGCTTGTTAAGAAGTCGCCCGCCGAACTGCACAGTAACCAACAGCCAGCACATCCCTGAAATAGAAGAGATAGCACCAGATATAATATTTTTAAACTATTTCGAAGGAGAGATCCAAATTGACGAAGAGCCCATACACCTAAACGGTACCTTTCTAATCCATTACGATAATGATACAGTAAAAATTAACGGAAACGAATTTTTCAACAAGGCCAGACTAACTAGCAATCCCCTGCCAGCTATACTTCAACCTTTTTCAAAAACCAGCAATACCGAAGAGATATTATCCTTACAAATGTTGAAACAGCTGAATCTGAACAATATAAAACAAATTGGCTATGCAGAGGCGGCAAGTCAAGTAAAGCACGCCATTAACATTAGCCTTATCACAATTCTATTAATCCTGAGCCTAATAATTGCGCTAAAAATATGGTCGAAGAAAAATACCGAACAAAAACCGACCATCGAATTAACCGAAACAGCAATAGAAGGACTTAACCAGATATTTGAAAAACCTAGGACCTCAAACGAGGACGTTTGAATTTCAGGGGGGGAGCTGTTAGCATGGCACATGCACGAAACTTGGTTCGACAACAAAATTCCTATGTGCAAGACGACACCCTGTTGCACATACCTGCATTCATGTATTTTATATGAAATACGAGAACTAATAAACAATTAGGAATGCAGGTGGGAACCAAGATTCAGCAAAACACCAAATCCAATTTCAGTAAACAAGTAGGAATGCGGCAATCGGTGGGAACCGCAACGTCAGCAAAATAACAAGCAGAACCAACAGCAGAAGTGGCGGCAGAGTAAGCTAGATTTAAGAAATAATCATTTTTGTAAGTTAGTTCTAATTCGGCATTCTTTCAATAAAGGAGCTGCACGCTCACCTAAAAATTATATTTTTTTTCGTTTCGTCACACAGAGTGACATAACTTATATACTACATAAATAGAAAGTACTCGAGTTGCAAAATTTTACGTTCCTAACTTTTTAATTGCAGAAGTTTTGGCCAAAAATTCTTATATCTGAACAATCGGTTGTATGGGGGCTATATGTTATACTGGTCCGATCTTGTCAGTTCCGACAACTGATTCCTATATTACAAAATGGTGGCCAGATACAAAATTTCAGCTAGATATCTCAAAAATTGAGGGACTAGTTTGCGTTCAAACAAACAGACGGACATGGCTAAATCAACTCAGCTTGTCATCCTGATCATTTCGGTATACTTATTGATGGGTCCATCTCTTCTTCTTCTCATACTTACAAACATCGGACCAAAGTTATAATACCATTTCATGTTCATGAAAGGTATAAAAAGTATTATTAAACTAAGCCATTATTAAACTAAGCGTATGTACCCATGAACGCGTCTGTGTGTCGTTATACTTTTACAGCGAAGCGCCACCAGCCAGCATGAAATGAACGGTATTCCAAGAATAATATTGCAATGATTTTATGTATTTTTTTGCGAATCTGGTTTGTTGTTGTGAGTTAAAAAGAGCAAAATGTTGTTGTTGTAGAGCGGCAGTGAGCAGACTGAGACACTACGTGGCGATGGCTGTTTTACAGTATCCAGACCAAATTTGAGCCGAATATAAGTGGTCGATAAGGTAAAATCAAAAATGGTTTGGAAATTTTTTTTTTTCAAAACAGGGTCCCTCTCCACTACGGGTCGGAAACAATTCGAGTATAATTCTTTAGTACCTGGGTGACCGATCTTGCTCGGTTCTATCACTTTAGCGCTAACTTTACTTACCCAAAATTATCCAAAAATTACCCAAAAATAAACCCAAAACAATCCTAAAATGATCCCAAAAAGATCCTTAAATGTTCCCAAAATTATACGAAATTGAACGCCGAAAAAATTGCCCTAAAATGATCCCAAAAATGATTCCCAAATGATCCCAAAAACACCCTTAACTGTACCCTAAAATGATCACAAAATTATCTAAAAATATTCCCAAAATAATCCCAAAAACGACCCCAAAAGGACTCTCAAATTTTCCCAAAATTACCAAAAAATTATCCCAAAACGACTCCAAAATGATCCGAAATTTACCACAAATTTGTCCCAAATTAATCCAAAATTGAACCCAAAATTATTTCAAAATAGCCCCAAAATTATTCCAAAGTGACCCCTAAATGATGTCAAAATTATCCTAAAATAATCCAAATATGATCCCAAAAATATACAATACAAATTCTATACGGTAATATGGTAACCCAGGGCGGCTACCCTACTTGAAAATATTTTAGTTGGTATGTCGGCGAAAGTACCTTTCATTTGATACCTATATTGGCTTATCTAACTGCATAATTTTAAACAAAATTGACATGGGTAGCAACCCTGTACACCCCCCAAGTGGCAACCCCAAGTGGATATTCTTAGAATCAATCATAGTATCTATATGCCACATTTCATCCAAATCGGTCCAGCGGTTCCCGAGATAGACCGGATATACAAATATAACGCGGTAAGGCGGCAACCCTACTTGAAAATATTTTAGTTGGCATGTCGCTGAGAATACCTTTCATCTGATACCCATATTGGCATAGTTTGCAACAAAATTAAAAAAATTGAGATAGGTGGCAACCCTGTAAACCGCCCCAGGTGGCAACCCCCAAGTGGATAGTCTTAGAATCAATCATACTATCTATATGCCACATTTCATCCAAATCGGTCCAGCGGTTCCCCAGATAGTCCGGATATACAAATATAATGCGGTAAGGCGGCAACCCTACTTGAAAATATTTTAGTTGGAATGTCGCTGAGAATACCTTTCATCTGATACCCATATTGGCATATTTTGCAACAAAATTAAAAAAATTGAGATAGGTGGCAACCCTGTAAACCGCCCCAGGTGGCAACCCCCAAGTGGATAGTCTTGGAATCAATCATACTATCTTTATGCCACATTTCATCCAAATCGGTGCATCATTTCCCGAGATAGTCCGGATATACAAATATACAAGTTTAGCTCGATTGAAGTTATAAGATTACTTACGTAGTTTATTACGCAAAAAGCGTGCAGTCGGCTAGTGTTCGGACATTTTTTAGGAAATAATTAGAACCACCACATTAGAAATTGGAAGAGATGCTCGACTGTATATGCAATAAAATTGTTTCTGATATTTTTCAACTTAAATAAACTAAGTTAAATTCAATGAAAGGAGTAAGGGAAGGAAAGGAGTGACACTGAAATCCCAAATGTAAAAACAAAGTAGAGAAGGATTCGTTTCCGCAACTAACAAAAAAGAAGAAAAATACATTTGAAACGTTTTTCCAACTTAAAAGGAAAGCAGAGAAAATGAAGAGAGCAATGTCACAATTTAATGACTTAATTTTTCACTTGAAATACCTGGCTTCAGCAGCAAGTTGCAATAACCAAATTTTGGAACCAAAATCAATGATCACGTAATAGAAAAGCCTTCACCAATCGCGGTGATAGTGGTGACCGTAATAAGGGAGGTTGTTGTGCATCAATTCAATGGCGAACACAAACACTTCATTATCATTTCAACAGAGCGCACTACGACGAGTATTGTACTTTTCAACTTGTTAATGCAGCAGCCACAGTAGCGCCAGCATAACGAACAACAACCTTCTGGTTGTATTTCGATGTATTCCGCCAATACGGTTTTAGCGGTTTTTGAATGCGGAACGCGTATTGGTCTTGGCAAGCAGAACACGAGGCTTACCTTGCTAACTGTTAATTCATGCGAAAAGGTTTCACATGTCTGCCTACATATGAACGCTGAACTTGTCATCACATAAATACCGAGATATACATATATACAAACAAACATGGCTGGATTGGGGTGATTCTTTAACCAAAAAATTTATATCTGATTGAGTTTAAATTTCTCTGCCAAAGATTTTTTTGTCAGTATTATTGTTAGAAATTCTTTATGGTGAATGCAAGTCTTTACCAATACAGTGGGTGACGGTAGTTTTTAAGGAATTATCGTTTTCTTTCAGATACAGTAATGACAACCTTCTGCGACAAGGGTTCGGGGTTAGTCATTTACCACGTTCTTTCACGATTTTACACACGAACGTGTACATTGACGAAATCCAATTTTGCACTCGCGAACGTGAATGCAAAACATAAATAAACATCGCTGATATTCGCGAATAAGGGCGCAAAAATCCACATCTTTTCCGTTAACGAAATAGAACATAATCAATTTGTGTAAATTTTCGTTGGTTCGTATGCATTCGCGAAGTAATGTTGGTGCGTTCTTAAATGGATGTACAAGTGACTTCGAAGTCTTCACGAGTGTATTTCTTGTCGTTAATCTTCCTAAATGAATGCATATTTACAGAAGGTTCGAGTAGTAAATTAAAAAAAAAAGTAGATACTTTAAATGGTTGCCAGGCTATCGATCGAAACGTTAACCAAACCCGTAGTTTTTTTACGGGATTTTTAAGAATCTTTTTGGGATCCCTTATGGGATACATAGCAACTTTTTCGGGAGCATGATTGGACAAGATCCATTGCGGCATCATTACCGGATTGTTTTGTTTTTTTAGGATCATTTTAGTATAATTTCGTAATTGTCTCAGAAACTTTTTATGGCGCATTTTCTTTAGTATTTCGGTATGGTGGGAAACGCATTTTAATCCACGCATACATACATAGTCTGCAAAGCCCTTTATCCATTCTCTCCAATCATAAAAAGAAGAGCACTTCTTGAGGTTGTAACTTTCAACAGTGCTTCCATCAGTTGACGTAAATTGTGAACCTCTTCCGGAGCGGGACAAAATCAACCGTCCAAAATAAAAATTAATGGAGTATATATGGATCACCCTACGAAATCACTTAAAATTTTAAGAGATTCAAATTTGGCAAAGATGCATTCTACCATTAACAATTTGGCATTCAGTTGGCGACATGAACTTCTGTTGACAGAATCAGTTCGCTGGCCTCCAGATCGCTGGCTCACACATTGTCCTAGAAATACTAGGACTGAGTGTGGCATAACAATCCTCAGCACATTTGTATGCAAGGTAGAATAGGCTACACTATGATTGTTGTATTCAAATTACATTGCGCTCAACCTCGAAGTAAGATCCAATAGACTTGCGTATGTGTGGAGCTTTAACGGTCTGCGTTTACGTGAAAATAAAGGTTGAAGATTGTCAATAAATTTATTGATAGCGGTGCATCTTCTTTAAGCTTGGTTATGTGGAATAAAAAGGGGTCAGGGAAGGGCTTTTTTACCTTACGCTCTGACCCTTGCTTTCCTGCATAATCATCAGGACCTCCCTTATAGTTAGTCTGGAGAGCGAGTTCTCCCCATTATTTTCCTTCTTATTTTCCATCCTGTCTATGTCACTTCCAAAGTCAGTCACTCTCATTTAATGCTCACTATTATACCATTAATTTATGCCACTTTTTCATGCTCGTTTTGAATTTTTTCCATGCTTTTGTTGTCGTGACATTGTGTGATAACCACAAATTATGAATGGCAAAATTATGGTGAAAGTCACTCCAATACTTACATATATAATGAATGTGGTGTAAGAGTTGAAATGGTGAAATGAATAAGCACGCGAATTGTTGCAGCTCTCAAGAATGCAAACAAAAGCCAAGCCAAACGAACATATGCATGACACTTGACGCGCACGCAAGCTCAGAGATATCAGCAACGCATTCCTATTTTTTTATTTATCTGTCTATATGTACGTTTGTCTTTTCTTGTTGGTTTTGTCATTTCACAGTTCATGACGTTTATCACTTCTGTCTCAACACATTTTGCACTTCTTATGCTGTTGGGTAATTTTATACTCGAGGATACAATTTACATGTTGCTTATACAATATACCCAGCTGCGTTGAAGTGCCAGTCCGCTCTAGAGCTCATCTACTAACTATTGGAAATTTTTAATAAATTTTTTAAAAGGTAGGTTTTATAAACCTCTAGCCCCAATTTGTTACCCACTTTTTAAATTTACGACTTGATGTAACTTTTCCCCATCTCATCAAGAGCCATTCTTTACTTTGCGCAGCTAGAACTCAGTTGATAGACACGGATCAGCTACAAAGGTATATAACAACGAGTTTAAATCCAACTAAATTCCTTACATACTCTTTGTCCTCTTATGATCTGTATTGTTGTTGGTTCACTTTGAATTGCTATTTTGACTACAATATATATCTGCCGACGTTCTTGGCTGTTGGCTGCACTTGTCACTCACGAGAAATTCCGCCCGCCAAATGTCACAATGCGGTTTTAACGCTTTTAATAATAATACTACGGGTTATATATCTGGGTGTGTGTGTATGGGTAAATGTATGCTCGAATTGTTGTTTTTGTAAATGCCAATTTCGGTTAAATTTCTGTATTTCAGATTAACATTGTATTTTATGTCTATGTTTGTGCTTTTGTTGGTGCTCAAGTGTCATGTCAACTTTATGCTGCCTCCGTTCTGATCTGACTTAAGTTTTGCTCCTCATTATTTGTTATTATTGAGCTTTCTGCTCAGTTATATTCATATGCCTTGAAGTTGGCAATGATATAACGGTATTTTTATTACATCACTTCTCGCGTTCTCTGTCATATAAACGTACTTATATGCATATAAAAAATATTTAATTTAAATAATATTAAGTATTTAAAAGTATGCCAAGAATTTCTTAATATGGCTTAGCCATGGAACATACTTCGCGTACATCTGCGCCTTAGCGCCTACGAAGGAGACAGCCACTATGGTAGGCAAGAAAAAAGTTTTTGAGCTGACAGATTGAAAATTCAAAATTTTTTTAGGTATATTTCGTTGTATTTTATTTTATTTTGTTATATTTTACTTTATTTAATGTTATTATTTTTATACCCAGCGTACTAGTACTAGTACAAGGGTATTATAATTTTGTCCACATAACGGTACAACGTAACGGCACAAAATAATCAAGATAGATATAGAGTTCCATATATGAAAGTTCTAAGGTTGAAAAGAGAGCTGCTATTGAAAATGGGCGAAATCGGATGATAACCACGACCCTTTTTTCGATATCGAAAACTTCGAAGATTACATCATTCTCTTATGATTTTTTCATACATTTGCTATAGTGGGCGTGGCACCGCCCACTTTTAAGGGAGGCATTTTTGAAAATTAAACTGGTCGTAACTTTTAAACTGATTACGATAGAACGATGGAATTTGGCATAAAGCATACTAGTATCGTTGGAAGTATACCTGATGAAATTGAATAAAATCGCCCTCCAACCTTGCCCACTTTCGATATTTTTGTGTTGTTTAATTCATAAAATTTTTCATTTTATTATTTTTTTTAATTTAATTTTATTCCATTTTTTTTATTAGTTTTTTAACAGATTTATTGATCAAAAATTTAAAATATCCTTACACAGCAAGGAAAGCAACAACATATATGGATTTGGTTGTATTTATAATTCACTAGCAGAACCGGCAGACGTTGTCCTGTCCAAACATAAAATATTTATAAATAAAATGTGACTCGCCCTCATTTCAGCGTCACAACCTTCTTCCCGTCCACCCCACCGTCATCCTTTCATATGCTTTTCTCTTTTAATATTGTTTTTCTAATTGTCATCCATATCCCTTTCCCTTTCTCAATCCCACTCCCAAAATGATTTAAAATGACTCCCTTTCAAAACTCTCATCAACAACTTTCATTTTATACCCATTTTCCATAAAAGCTTTCTAGCTCCACTCCTGGTCCACATGTTGATCAATATCTCGAAACCTTGGTCTTATATGGGCAAAATACTAAAACATGTTAAATCACTTGTCACCACCTTTCATTTGATACTCATATCGCACTAATACCATTGACATTTTAATCAATATATCGAGAACGGGGTCTCATATTAGACTGAAAGCAACACCATTTTAAAACACTTATCAGTACCTTTCATTTGATGCCCATATTGAACGAACACTAAATAAGGTTGCGCTGGTCCACATTTTGAGCGATATCTCTAATGCCTTTATTTTTTTATCGTATAACAATGTCGAGGTGATACAAAATCTCGCTTCCAAATTTAATTTTATTAAGTCCAGCCGTTATTTAAGTAAAGTCGAAGTCCTTACCTCTTCGTTTGATATCAATTTTATGCGAATATTTTAAAGTTTACCCCAAAACAGATTTTGACCGATAACTCTGTTCTCGATTAATATACCGAAATTTCATGAAGCCTGTTTCAGATTCTATTTTTCTAAGAATTTTTCTAAAAATTTTTCTGTAAAATTTTGTAAAGATCGGGGCATTGGTTCAGACGTAAAAGAACCGCAAACATCCGTTGTCACTCACAAACTTACGTTTTTATATATGAGTAAGATACGATGTCCAGGAAATTCAAATCAAATAGAAAAAAAGTTATATAGACAAATCCGATAGCCAAAATAAAGCTCTCTCAACTCTGCAGCTGCGAAACAAATATATTACGTAGAAACCTGTTATGAAAGCTGCGGTCTTCCCCATTCGTTTGATACCAATTTTGTGCGAATATTCCAAAGTTTACCCAAAACTAATTTTTCACCGATAACTCTGTTATCGATAAATAAATCGAAATGAACCAAAGTCTAAGTGAAAAATGTGGCCTTCGTTTGATACCAATTTTGTGCGAATATTCCAAAGTTTACTCCAAACCACATTTTGACCGATGCCTGTTGCAGACTTTATACCTCTAAGAGTTTGTCTGCAAAAGTTCATAAAGATCGGGGCATTAGTTTAGACGTTAAAGAACCACAAACATCCGCTGTCAGTCACAAACTTACGTTTTTATATACTAATAGGATAAGATAATATAAGTCAAACAAACACAATTAAATATCCGCAATCTAATGAAGTTATTTTTGTGATAACTGAGTTAAGCAAGTGTGCTTTTAGTTCGATAAATATATTGTGTTCAATACTAATTTAGTTTTAATATCAACTATTGAGGTATTTTCAAACTGATTACACAAATTTTTGAGTTGATAAAATTTGATTTCCTTTATCAAAGCATATGCCACAAATTTCAAACAACAACTTTTAATTATTCTCGTAAAAATGATAAAAATTTTGAATTCAACATTTAGTTGCGCGCCTCACACGTTCATAACAAACATCTGTCCAAAACTAAATAGCAATAATAACAAAGCAACTCAATTAACATATACATTTTGTTGCTATGCACACGTATACATATACAAAATACAAATAAATTATTACAGTTATTTTACTGCAAAAATTTTGTATTTTTTTAGAAACACTGCCTTTGGCGAATAACAAAACTAAACTTAATTAATTCCTATTTGACGCGTATGAAATGCTTAAAACAACAATATTAAATAAATAGCGAAAATTACAACAACAAAAACCGTCATTTGCCACAAAATGTCAACAAAATGTAGTTACAATAATCTCTAAAAAAAGATAACTATAAATAAATACTTGCTAAATGGAGTGCAATCAGCAACTGTAAATTGACTTGTAGAATATAAAATTGCTATTTACATAATTGACTTTTTTGAACCAATACAATTGATAATTTTGTTAAAAAACGATACGTGGAACACCCTGTATATAAACAAATATCAACAGAAATATATATATCTGTGTGTATTGTTTTAAAAAAATCAAATTCAATTGACGAAGACTACAATTTCAAACATTTATAGGTTTCAATTGAAAAAAATAATATCAAAACAAAAACAAAGCACTCCAACATTTAACTTAATATATACAGGGCATTCCATCGCATTCCATTTCATAGTTGGAATCGACAATTTCCACTTTAAATTTTCTTTAACATAAAACAAAGTTCTGCCCATTTAGCATTTTTGACTAAACGAAATTTTTTGCTGAAGATTTTCAATAATTTGAGTCCAAAATTGAATGGCGAGCTTTTATTTTTAGGGATTTGTTGAAATGGTAGATTTAGCATGGAATGACCCATACATAACTATGTACACACATATTATATAATAAATATGTATGTAATTTTATATAATTTATGTCAATAAAAATACATGCACATGTTTGCGGGTGAAGTAATTAGTTTAAATAAATAATCAAATGAACTGACTAACTAAATAAAATATGTCGTGACAATTGGGTTACAAAATTAACTGTGAAAATATGGAGTTCATGCTAATTGACCTAAATAAAACAAAAAAAAAAAAGTTGATTAAATTTCAGAAAAACGGCAACAATTACATACTATAAGTAGAAAAAGCGACAAACTGTTTCTATAATACTAAAAAACATCTCATCAAAAACTGTTTCCTGTGAAAGATTTTAGCTCACACACCTTTAACCAGGAAGCTGCTACAGTTATTGGGTATATTAAAAAGGATATATAGACCAACACGTTGCTAAAGCTAAGTAGGCCGGCGACGTTAAACTGTTTTACCCGCTTTTCCTCTTTAGGTACCCTTTCCTCAGATTTTTCTTCATATCCACAAGAAAAAAGATGATGATATTCTGTGACATGCAATGCTAACTCATATCGTGACTTGAATGTAAGCATGAAGTAAGAAATCATGCTAATTTGATTCATATCCCCAATAAAAAAAATCATGTAATTGGTTATGGCATGAAACATCATGTAATAAGTGCACGTTAGATGACATCATTCGGTTTAAAATCATATCCAAAAGAAAACAATCATTTAGTATTGTGTGATATGACGTGCTAAGTCAAGATATGATATATCATGTAATAATGGCACGTCTGCTTGTGAGATGACATTAACTGATTTTAATAAATATCAACAAGAACAAATCGTGTTATATTGTGTGACATGAAATGCGTCTGGTGAACTTTTCCCCGCAATTTTAATATGAGAATAAGGACACGGAACCCTTTCTAGCAACGTTACATGCAATGCTAACTCATAACGTTATATACTTACATATACGCATGAATTAAACCATCATCTGATTTTAATTCATATCCACAAGAAAATGAACATATGATAGTAAGTGGCACAACAATAGATCGTACTAATGGTTGCGGTGTAATAAGGCCATATTATTATTATAAGGGCTTATTACACCGCGACCATTTATACGATCTATTGTGTGAAATAAGGCCTTATAATAATAATAATAATAAAGTGGAAAAAAACCAATGGTATTGTGTGGCATGACGGACTATAATGTAATTTAATAATTGAATGTATGATGACATCATCTGATTTTAATACATATCCATCATATGATGCTGTGTGACATGAAATGCTATTGGTAAACTTTTTCCATATAGTTATCTTATTATGAGAATAAGGCATTATGACACTTTTTGACCACAATTTTTTTGCTCTAAACTAATTTTTATGTCGCACACATTATTTGTGCTTTAAACATATTTCCGTAATTTGTCAGATCTTTAAAGCGATATTTTATGGGAGACCAAAAAGGGTGGTTTTTATATGATAAGGAGCATCTAACGAAAGCAAGATTGTAACGTAGCGTTACAATTGTACGACCCCCACTGTACCTAACTCCACTAATTCCAACTAGCGCCGAAAAGTATGCCATGAAACTCGCTACCTTGCAAAGTAATCAAGAGCAGCCGCCACTTTGCAAATGATCAACAGCGGCAAGCACTGCAATAGCATGGCGATCACCAGCAGCCAACACAAATGTTTCATTCGTTCATAACCACACACTATGGCAAGCGGCGAACAGGCAAAAATTCTCAAGTAATTTATAATCACCCACGCTTAAGTTGTCGATTTTGTGCAAGACAAAATCATTCACTCTGGGTGAGTCAGCGGCAGTAGTCGCTTTCGGGCTTATCGCTCCGCTGACTAGCCAAGTGGAACGGTCGTGCCGCTTCGGTGGCGTACCGACGCTTCAGTGGCGTAAGGTTGAGTGGTGTCAGGGAGTATCTGTGTTTTATACACAACGCCCGGCCAACAAGCCATCTTACCCCCTCGAGGGGGGGATGGAGGTTTCCAGCAAGGGCCAGCACTGAGTGACTAGGTTACTTTTTGGTTTGGGCGAGTCGATGGAGTTGTTGCCTTATGGCTTTCTCGCTCCATCGACTAGCTAAGTGGGAAGATCGTGCCGCTCCGGCGGCGTACCGACTTCCACTTAGCTCTGGAGCAGACCGATGGGTTTGCTGGGGGATAGCGTTGTGCCTTTAGGGTGCACCCCCCTTCAGCTCTCCGACCGGCCTGCGAGTCCCAGCTGGTACAACTCTGTCTCCATACAGCCACCTATTCATAGCGTGTGACTATGGAGGCGTGGTGTCCAGCCAACGAACCAGCACCCTAATCATTCACCTTTTCTTTTCATTCACTCCAGTCTTTCAACACCGTCCTTGGAGGAGTACTACCATCACCCAGCAGAACCGACCAGGTAAACCCCCCGCCTATTTACCCGCTCCGCCGAATACCGCTGCTCCGATACTGGTACGCCCTCCGCCGCTAGCTTGTTGCTAGCTCGGCTGGTCGCCACCTGTTGCTGCTTTCCGGCCGCCACGCTCGGCCGCTAGATTATTGTGACGCTGTTCGCCACCTGTTGCTGCTCTCCGGTCACTACGACCGACTTATCACTGCCGGAGAGAATATTCCATACCGACCGTGCTTAGACGGAAAGCTGCTTCTCCTCGACGTCTTAAGGCCGTGTGTGTGTGTGTGTTCGACTTTAATACACAAATAGCGTGTTATTATTTAGTAGGGGTTAGTGGGACCTCTGCTGACCTTGGACAGACTGAGTTTACCTCAGCCTTCGACAAAACCCACCTCATAAGATTACAAAAACAAAACAGAAACAATAAATTCATTCAACAAATTTTACAAGCGTAAATCCAGCAAAGCTACGACCATCTAAATGTTCACAGTTCATTTATTTATTTGCTAAGCAGTCCTAAGAAGAACAGTAAACTTTAGTCCATAGAAATGTATGAGTATGTGAGTACATATGTTGGTAAATAGCTGTAAGCGCCGAAACTACTTTCCACGAAAATGGCATACAACTAGCTCAATGATGTGACGTATTTACGTTGGCATATCCTAACTACTTTTTCCATGTCCTGTTTGTCCTGGCTAATTGAAGAAATCTGTTTGTTAGCGATTAGTAGACGCTTAGAATGTTGTATAACGTGTTGGACTATGACATCGGCGTGTAGAGGATAGTTTATAGGTAGACAACAGCTCCAAAAACAACAACTCTTAGCGTTGAGTATAAGTATAGCCTGAAGCTATTGGAACAATGAATTGCTATTTTTTATAGTTGACAACAAAACCTAAAAATATAGTACAGTAACAAGTATGTATGAATGTATGTATGTATTTTAACTCAGGGTAAGTATGTACGTATATGTCAAATAATTTACATCAGGGGTGTAGGTAAATTTTAATTATTATTTGTCGAATTCAATTGTCGTTTTTGATAAATGCATGATTAAATTTCAATTCAAAACCACAAGGAAAAATCATATGATTTTGGGTGACATGACATACAAAGTCATGTAATAATTTATCTATGCATGCGACATGACATCAAGTCATGATATGACATAGATCTCATGATCGTTTTATGGTCTGATTTTATTTAATATCTAAAAGAAAACACCATATGATATGTGGACATGCATGTCACCTAACTTTATTTGATATTAAACAGAAAAAAAGCTTCTTATAGGGTGTGATATGACATGAAGGTCGCGATATAAGATACATATGACATTGTGTGACATTACATTTTACGTCATAATATAACATATCATACAGATAATGTTACATGACATCATCCAATTTAAATTGATTTCCACAAGAAAAAATCATATGATATTTTGCGGCATGACACGCCAAGTCAAGATATCACATATCTATCATGTAATAAGTTTAGTGTGTAACATACTTGTAATCTTCATATAATAATGTATGTACTTGTTGTTAGTAGTCTGTAAGAAACTTTGTTTCATTGACGGTATTACAATAAATATAAATATAAATATAATAATTTCACGTACGGAAGTCCTAAATTCAAAAGACCTTAGTGTGTAATGCATGAGGACGATCTCCCAGTCCTTAGTCCTCGAACCTAGAAAATAGATGCCAGTAGGTAAATATTACCAGGAAACATAACAACTCCTTATTTATACGCCTCTGTGTGTTTCAGTAGCCAGTATGTGTGTCTTAATTGTTGTTATCTTGGGTTTTTGTACTAATTGTTCTAGTTGTTGTTGTTAATGTTGCAGCAACAGCATGCAAGTAATCACTCGGTCGGCTTGTGTGGCATGTAGCAAAGCTCAGCTGTGGTGAGTTGGTGTACGTTAGAATGGTTGAACATTCGGTCAGCTGCTGTGGACCTTGTTTGTCACTTACATTCTTCCTTGCATCCTTGGCACATGAGCCGACATTTATTTGTTGTTGTTGCTTTTATTTTATTGCAGGTATTTACTTTGGCATTATTTTGGTCTTTGTTGTTGTTGATTTTTCTATTGTTGGTGTTGTCTTTGCACTTGTCACATTGTATCGCTAACAGCAGTTTAATTAAAAATTAACGATTTTTCTTCGTCTAAGCTCAACTAAACTTTGTTAACAAACCGTATGTTCGACTTGAATACGTTGCATTATTGGATGTTATAATTGCTACTGCTTTTGGTATTCTATAAGTGGAATTTCCTAAATATGTTCACAGTTTAAAAAATGGCCACACATTTAATTAAATTTAATTAAATTCACTCAAGTGGCAATTAACTCAATGTTATTGAGAAGAACAAGAACTCCACTATGTGATATGATGGCATGTGAGATGCTGCTATATGGTGTATAAATATAATTGTATCAATATATATAGATTGGAATATATCTTAATCAAATACAACATCCGCATAGTGAGATTGATATGTGACGTGTTTTTGTAAGTATTGATTCATATAAGCTGATTTGATGTGATATGACAAAGTATCATATGATATTATATACATCGATATATGGCAATGTCATTTTATGTGACACAGTCTGACATATCGCAATGGAAATTTATATTTAAAAGATTTTTTTTGAAAAGCTGGGTTTGACAGTTATAATAAAGTCGTATTCAAAAAACTAGATATAACGGAGATTTTAGGCGGCTGTCTTAGATTTTTACTTCCGACGCTCCCCGAAAGATGTATACGAATGCAATGCGATATGGCATCATTTGATTTCACTGGGAGAGCGCACTTCCATTAGTTTCGGACATTTCCTCTCCCAACATCACATATCAAATAGAACTATGTTGATTATAGCTGAAAAGATTAGCAGTAATAATATATGATAATATTTTTTTACGGGATCATATGATTTTTTTTGTTGATATGAATTCAAATCAGATGATGTAGTTCCACATTGTATCTCATTATTTGAATGTAACCTCGGACTTTCATTTAGGTTTTGTAGTTTTAAGATTCCATTACCTAGACGACCTGTCTCTTGCTAGAAGATTTGGGAGCATATCACATAAGAGACAATGACTTTGGAAGCTGACAAAATTTCTGTTGGAATAGCAGATCCGAGCCGATTCACTAATATGGGAAATAGTGCCTTGCTTAGATACCAGTCGGGGCAAATGTAGCCATGCTACTAGCAAGGATCATCGGAAGTTAGCTGTTCAGTTCTTATGTCTTGAAGCTCGGAAATGCCCAAACGTACACATCAGTGCAATAGTAGAGGAGCGCATTTGAGGAATCGTTGTATTTATTATCCCTTAACCAGCTAGGCGATTTAACCCGTTGTGTATAAAGGCATGTTGGTAAAATCTTTTTGGCTACAGCAGAAGTCAGTTGAAAAACACATCACCATGGCGATTTCATCATACCAACCTGAATACGAATAACTATTATGCCCGTTAAAGTACATTTTTTTCAGAAGACAATTGTGTATATATGTATATAGCAACGCGAAGCTTGCCATACATGAACTACTTTTATATGCTCTAAATGGCATCTAAAGCCAAACTAGAAAAATCAAATCAAATTTAAACGTTAAATCAATGTACAATACAAATGTTTTAATAAGACTTGCTTAAACATTTATATTCATTTGTTCTAAAGAATGGGATGTCGTTTAGCTTGCATATGTACCTATGTATATGTGTGTATATTGAAACAGTTTACAAAACAATAACCTTTTGGCATTTGACCGGAAATGACCAACAACATAACTGCGAAAAACCTTTTCATTTGATTTTATCAAGTAATTTATTTATTTGCAACAAATTTATTGCTACACCATGGCCAAATAAAATGTACAACAATAAAGAAATGCTGGTAATAATAGAGGGAGCATGACCTATAAACATTCCTATCCATTGTACAACAAATACATATATTATAGACACAAATACCCATTCAAAAATCTGTAGCAAAAAGCTTAACTAATTACAGGTTTGCTCCTAAGATAATATAGATAGACCATGAACCATTGTGGACCTAAAAATTGAAATACGAAGGTTCGTCGGATGCAAGATGATTTCGTAGATTATGATAAAGACGATATGAGCCCAGATGCTGATATCGCCACACTGTCTAACCGCTTAGCTTTTTCTAACTGTTTCGGAATATGCATATTTCGTTACCCTGGACTAGTTGGTCAGAATACTGAGTCCAGTTCTATACATAAAAACATCTACCTTAAACCCAGTTGAATGATACCAACAACAAATGCGTTTTACTGCATGTTTATAAAACATTAAAAAAATACGACAGTAAAGAAAAACACTATAAACAAAGCTACATAAAATCGGAATTCCAAATACACAAAAGCCATATAAAAATTGTGGCAAAACAACACTAGCAATAAAACGATATACAATTGAATTCAATTGTTATTTTACGTAGGAAAACTTTGAAACGTTTCCGTTCATTATGGCTATTACGAGTCTTTCGATTTTTCTTTTATTTCTGTGGTGATGCTCCTACACAGAACGTTAAAGAAACAATCCTCGAAGTGAGGGTGTTGTTGTATCATATCAGTAGGGATGGATTGGTATCGATATGAACATAACAATAACATCGACTAATAGATAAGTTGGCCAAAAAATCGGTTACGTATCGATAGATAAACTTAACTCCATTTCCCGGGAAGTCTGTTTCAAATCTTAAGATCTAGCGAGGGCGATTTCTTATTTAACATATTTCGATAAATTTATCGATAACTGAGTTACCGGTCAAAATGTGGTTGCCCGGAAACCTCAAAAATTCCCTGCAATATGGGTATCAAACGAAAGCGGAAGGTCCCAGGTTTCATTTGGACAGCGACATATTGCGACAAATTTATCGATAACTAAGTTATCGGTCAAAATGTGAATGCCCAAAAACCTTAAAATTTCCCTACAATATGGGTACCAAACGAAAGGGGTAGGTCCCAGGTTTCATTTGGACATCGACATATTTCGATAAATTTATCGATAACTGAGTTATCGGTTAAAATATGATTGCCCAAAAACCTTAAAATTTCCCTACAATATGGGTGTCAAACGAAAGGGGAAGGTCCCAGGTTTCATTTGGGCATCGATATATTTTGATAAATTTATCGATAACTGAGTTATCGTCAAAATGTGAGGCCCATATACCTTAAAATTCCCTGCAATATGGGTATCAAACGAAAGGGGAAGGCCACAGGTTTCATTTGGATTTCGATATATTTCGATAAATTTATCGATAATTTCATAGGACATTTGACTAAAAAGTAAAAAATAAATATAGTTTAAAAAAACTAAAACTCACGATTTTAGTGTATTGAACTAAAAAGTTGAAAATAATTTTAAAAATCCTACACAGTAGTATTGTGGAAAAAGAGTGGTCCGCTTTGTGCCATAATTTTGGTATATCGAGCGCAAGACGCTTTTCCCACATAATGCAAGTTTTTTTACTACGCTTTCATTAGCTTTACTAGTACATATGTACATTCATATATATGTTTGCTTGCTTGTATGTAGCTCCACTTCAGTCTGTCATTTGGACTTCAGACTGTCCCAAAAACCTTGAAATATGCCTTCAATATGGGTATCAAACGAAAGGGAAGGTCCACAGGTTTCTATTGGACTTTGGAATATTTCGATATATTTATCCATAACTGAGTTATCGGTCAAAATGAGATTGTACAATAATATTGAAAATTGCCTACAATATGGGTATCAAACGCAAGTGGAGACTCAGAGGTTTTTTGACTGCGGTACACTTCGATATATTTATCGATTACTTCATAACACATTTAACTAAAAAGTAAAAAATAAATATAGTTTAAAACGCGAAAACACACGCTTTTAAAGAATATTGCACTAAAAAGGTAAAAATAAATTAAATAAAAAAACGAAGATTATGGAACAAAGTGGACCACGCTTTTTCCACAATACTACTGTGTAGGGTTTTTAAAATTATTTTCAACTTTTTAGTTCAATACACTAAAAGCGTGAGTTTTAGTTTTTTTAAACTATATTTATTTCTCCTTCGCTGAGTAACATGTACCTAAACTACAGCGTATGTTTTGGAGTCGTTACATGCAAGGGAGTGACTAAGCATCATATCGTTCTCATATACGCAGCAACAATTTCATTATTCGAGAGGCCTAGCAAAGAGCGTAATAATCTGTGTGAATTTGGTTCTCAGATTTTCAGACAATTGTCCCACTAGGTGCCTAGGCCTGACATAGACACATTTCTTATTACTCTCAGTATCGATTTGTGAACCAATTTTATTTTTTACAACGTTCCAGTAAAAATTAAAAATAAATGCTATTTTAAAATTTTTTAATTTCGATCACAAACAGTTGTTTTTCAGGCCATTTTGGGATCATTTTTACATCATTTTTGGATAATTTTGGGGTAATTTTGGAATCATTTTGTGGTCATTTGGGTTCATGTTGGGATCATTTTAGAATTACTTTGTGTACTTCTGTACTTTTAAATAACTTGGGGTAATTTTGGGAATATTTTGGGGTCACTTTCAGATCATTTTGTGTTCATGTTGGGATCATTTTGGGGTCACTTTCACATCATTTTGGGATTATCTTTTGGTCACTTTTAGATAATTTGGTGTCATTTTCAAATTATTTTGGGAACGTTTTGGGATCATTTTGAGGTCATTTTGGGATTATTTTGGTGTAATTTTGGGTTCATTCCGGAATCATTTTGGGGTAATTTTTAGATCACTTTGGGGTCATTTTGGGGTCTTTAATGGGGTAATTTTGGGATCATGAACCGCAAGTCCCTGTCTACAACTGAAATCTCTCAAGTTGCAAGCGTTTCCCTACCCCACATATGGCAGTTAATTTATATTACTTTATTTTTTGTATCATGTATTAAAACTAACTTATGGAAAGCGACATAAGAATATCAGAATGCTCCCTTCACTATTGTGTAAGAGCTTCCATTGCTTTTGATATCGAAAATCATCGATATGGCGAATATCGATAAATCTTTCGCAATACTGTGCTTTCAAATGCATACACACATACCCTCAAAAACATTCATAGCTATAACTATAGCTACTCGTTAACTTTCCCGCCAGTACGTATCGCTTAACAATTTTATCAAAAACATCTAGAAATAATATTTGTTGTTATTATTTTGACTTTAACAGCTTGCTACCTACATTTTCGTGGTTGAGTTTTGTTAGTTCGTTAGTACCTTTTAAAATATCGTACGGATGCACGTCTATATGTAATTTGGTATGTATGTGTGCCTGCTTGGATGCTTTTGTTTAGTTACGTTTCCATTACACATTTTAAGTAAAACGAGTAATGACTTTGTTCTAAGAAATTCCAAAAGCTGGAACATGCAGTCACGTGCCACGCCTTTTTTTGCTTGCATACACAGACATTGCAGCTATGTATTTTATATTTACCTATGTAGGTACATTAGGGTGATTCAAAAAAAATGTCGACTTGGTCTTACCCCCTAAAAAGTTAGGTATTGAAAAGAAAATAAGCCTTGCAAAAAATTAGCGCTCTAACTTAACCCTTAGGGGTGGCTATTTTTTTCGCCCTTTCCCATACATTTTGTATGGGGAAAAATGGCATTTTTTTTTTTCAAAGTGAATTTTCTTTTAATTTTTGAAACTTTTTTGAAAATATTTTTACGTACTCCTAAAGTTGAAGCTTTGAAGCTTCCAAAATGGTATGCCATGTGCGATTATCCTAACTATTAAGATAATTACAGCCATTTGAAAATGACTAAGTATTCTACTATTGCACACACATACACAGTAACACGTATAAAATCTAGTATATTTTAAATGGCTCTAACTATTTTAATAGTTAAGATAATTGCACATGGCATACCATTTTGGAAGCTTCAAAGCTTCAACTTTAAGAGTGTGCAAAAATATTTTGAAAAAAGTTTCAAAAATTGAAAGAAAATTCACTTTGAAAAAAATGCCATTTTTCCCTATACAAAATGTATGGGAAAGGGCGAAAAAAATAGCCACCCCTAAGGGTTAAGTTAGAATGCTTATTTTTTGCCAGGCTTATTTTCTCATCAATACCTATAGTTTCATGGGGTAAGACCGAAAAAAGAACCAAATTTTTTTTATTTGAGTCACCCTAATGTACATACATACACATGTTTTCACACGCCACAGCAAGTTTTTCCATTTGTCGATTGTATGAGTGCTTGAATGCATTTCTATTAGAGGTGCAGCAAGCCATTGTACTTGCCACAGAATGGCATATGTCAAAAGCCACATACGAAACTTACATTCCTTTCCCTTTCTCTCTATGTATATACCTACAGATATGGCAACAAAACTGCACACAATCCCTCTTGGTATTGTTAAATTTGCTCTGGTAATGGCATTGTTTGGTCAATTGAGGTCAGTGAAAAATTTGTTGAGATAATAGGTGTAGATAATGGACGGGTGTTGAAGTTTTCAAAAGTTTTCATTCTTAAGTTAGATTGTGAAGAATTTAAATTTTGACAAGTAAAGGCACAGCTTCAGCTTAAACTCCGGAGGTGAAGTTGTAGAATAAAGAAATCCAACACTCACTATTTTAAGGTAAGATGTCTGAAGGATATATTCCTTGTCTTCTGATACTTTAATCAAACAAAGCAAAGAACTCGGGTAGGGTTCTTTTCGAGGCTGATTTACATATATCAAAATAAAATTAAATAAATCAGATAAAACAAAATAAAATAAAATAAAATAAGTAAAAAAAACAAATAAAATAAAATAAAATAAAATAAAATAAAATAAAATAAAATAAAATAAAATAAAATAAAATAAAATAAAATAAAATAAAATAAAATAAAATAAAATAAAATAAAATAAAATAAAATAAAATAAAATAAAATAAAATAAAATAAAATAAAATAAAATAAAATAAAATAAAATAAAATAAAATAAAATAAAATAAAATAAAATAAAATAAAATAAAATAAAATAAAATAAAATAAAATAAAATAAAATAAAATAAAATAAAATAAAATAAAATAAAATAAAATAAAATAAAATAGAATAAAATAAATTAAAATAAAATAAAATAAAATAAAATAAAATAAAATAAAATAATTTGATATTTTTTTTTAGCTATAGGCCAGGGTTTGAATAAAACTTCTTTTTTATACTATTACTAGTATATACCCGCGGCCTTGCCCGCCCCTGCGAAGTACCCTTTCAACATTTTAGATAAGAACTCGGTCGTCGAAGTTCACCAATTTAGGTAGATTGATCAAATAAAAAAACTGTTGGAAGATCAATTATTTGTCATATGTTCCTAGAATTTTAAAAAAATAGTATTTTCAATCGTAAACGCCAAAAAGCAAATTTTGCAGGAGAGCATTTTTTAATTTTTTAAGCCATTGCATAGATTTTATCGCAGGCCTTGGCGGTGGGAATGAAATGAAAAAAATGTTAATGTTAAAAAAGTTCGTAACGGACTAAAAGGTTCGGCGTTAGCATCATAACTTGACAAAAATATATATAAGCGTTGCCTACATTTAGGCGTATGACGTTGTACTGATGTTAGCAGCAGGCCGATTACATAAAATTAGAGCTGTACACTACATAAAATAGGTTGTTGACTATTTTTAGGCTATGCTGTTAACAGGTTAAGGCTGTACTGCTCTAAAGTCATAAATATGCTCATTGAGTTTTCATAAATATTATAATTGCATAAGTTGATAAAAAGTGATATGCAATATTTACCGCGACAGTCCCCCAGTGCCACGCGTCCTTTTTTTATTTTTTTCATTTATGAATTGGTGGATACGATAAAAAGATAGCCATTTTTTGACATAACTCTAAGGATTTCAGCTATGAAATTTTACCAGATGATGCGCTAAGGGATGACGAGCAAATTTCCAAAAGATGGTGGTTACGATAAAAACGCAAAAAAAGGACGATATGAAGAAAAATGCAATTGGGCGACATCTAGGGTTGCCAGAAAAAAAATTAATTTTTTTTTGAAATGTTTTTCAAAAACACTTCATATGAGGGGAGGTACGACGGACTTTTTTTTTCGTGATACGCTCTAATGTATATATCCTTGAAATCGTGAGGTTTCTACAGTAAATATTGCTTTGGCTTTAAGTATCTATTATATATAAATGCGCAAACATAACTGGTTCATCCCTTTTTTGCAATAACCACAATTCTAAGGTATATAAAATTTGGTATGTATCGATATGTTTTGCCAAGCAGGGTGGCCGAAAACAAACCAAAAATTAAAAAAAATTAATTATATTATGAAATGCTAAACACGCATTCACCTTATAGAGCCGCTGTTATGTGTGAATGTACGTAGGTATGACCACTAGCATTGTTGTGTTTGCATTCAATGGAATTGTGTGTGTACTCATGAAAAATTGCATTGATTGCTGTTGCTGAAAACGAGAGTTGTTTTGTTTACTATAATAAGCACGAGCCCGTCAACTTCATGGCGCTTACACAAAGTGTTTACAAAAACAAAATCTGTGGGTAGGTAGTCAGAGAAGCAAAAATAAAAAAATAAAATAAAATAAAATAAAATAATAAAAGATAAAATAAAATAAAATAAAATAAGATAAAATAAAATAAAATAAAATAAAATAAAATAAAATAATAAAAGATAAAATAAAATAAAATAAAATAAAATATATTATATATAAATGCGCAAACATAACAGGTTTCTCCCTTTTTTTGCAATAACCAGAATTCTAAGGTATATAAAATTTGGTATGTATCGATATGTCTCGCCGAGCAGGGTGTTCGACAAGAAACCAAAAATTAAAAAAAATTAATTATAATATGATTTGAAAATCACACCACTACATGTGATATACACGCATTCGCTTTATAGAGCCGCTGTTATGGGTGTATGTACATATGTAGGTATGACCACTTGCATTGTTGTGTTTGCATTCATTGCAGTAGGGTGAGTTGTTTTGTTGGAAGCAATAAGATAACATGAGCCAGCGCGTCAACTTTATTGAGCTTAGGTACAAACAGTGTTTACAAAAACAAAATCGGTGCGTGGGGATTCAGAGAAGCAAATTTAAAAAAAAAAAAAGCACAAATAAGCTAGATCATGCACAAGGCCCTTCGTGGCTAGACTTAGTGAAATAAAATAAAATGGAAAATTGATAAAATTAAAAAAAAAGTAAAATCAGAAATAGAAAAGTGATTGAAAGTAAAAAAATAAAATTTGTTGGAAATGAAAGGAAAGGGAATAATATAAAATAAATAAAAATGAAACAAAATGAAATAAATAAAATATTAAATTAAGAAAATAATAGGAAAGGAAAGGGATGGATAAAAGGAAAATTAAGGTAAGTTAAGGTAAGGAACGGAAAATATGACAGAAAAATCAAAGGGAAAGGAAAGGAATGGAAAAGAAAAAAGGAAGGGAAGAAAGGAAATGTAATGTAGGTAAAGCAGTGGAAAAGAAAAGCAAAAGGAGAAAGACAAAGAAAGGAAAGAAGAAAAAAAGAAGGGAAAGAAAAGGTAGCGAGGAAGAAGGTATGGAAAATAAATGAAAATAAAAAGAAAGAAAAATAAAGGAAAGAAAGGTAATAAAAAGCTAAAAAAATTAGTTAAGGAAATGAATGAAAGAAAAAGGAAAGCAAAGGAGTTGCGGAAAGGAACAAAAGAAAATAAGGAAACGGTAGGAAAGGAAAGGTAAGGAAACGAAATGACAGGAAGGGAAATTTAAGAAAAAAAGTGAAAGAAAGTAAAGGTAAGAAAAAAATAAAAGAAAAGAAATGAAATGAAAAAAAAAAATGAATAAAATGAAAGGAAACTAAAGCAACGGAAATGAAAGAAAAGGAAAGAAAAAGAAAATAAAAGGAAAAAAGGAATGTAATGGAAATGGAAAGAAGGATCAGGTAAGAATATAAAAGAAACGAAAAGAAAGAAAAAGAACAGAGAAGAACAAAAAAGAACAAAAAAGAAAGAAAGAAAGAAGGGAAATAAAATGAAATGAAAGAAGAGAAAAGGAAAGAAAAGGAAAGAAGAGAAAAGGAAAGAAATGGAAAAGAAAGGAGAAGATAAGGAAAGGAAATAAAAGGGAAGAGAAGGAAATAAAAGCAAAGAGAATAAATTGAGATGAAAGGAGAGAAAAGGAAAGGAAATAAAAGCAAATTAATGCTAAGGAAAGGAAAGGAAAGAAATACGTATGAAGACGACCTAAGAAGAATAAATAATTATCAACACTGAAACTATATTACTGAATGATGTAAAGAGGGAGGAAAAGGCAAAATGAATAGGAATGTATAGAAACCAAAAATATACAAAATATGGAAAAGAAAGGCAAATTTAAGAAATAGAAAAAAGGTAGGAAAATAAAATAAGGTTTTGTGGTTGAATTTCAACCACTGGGCGAACTCTAGTTGATATTAATGTCTCAGAAAGCATTTATCGAATAGTGTATCTAAACTTCAAACTTTGATATTTATATAATATTATTGAATACTGAAGCATTTACCAAGGGTATTTAAAATTTTCAAAATTCCCATCAATGGGGAAAGGAAGATTGATTAAATAATTGGAGGTTTTTGGGCGATCACGTTTTGCCCGATAACTGAGTTATCGATAAATATATCGAAGTCCATATGAAACCTGCAGCCCTTCCCTTTCATTTGTTACCCATATTGTAGGGCAATTTTAAAGTTTTTGGGCAATCACATTTCCATAGATAACTCAGTTATTCATAAATTTATCGAAATATATCGAAGCCCAAATGAAACCTGGGAATAACATTCCCAGGTAATTTCCAGGTTTTTGGACAATCTCATTTTCACCGATAACTCAGTTATCGATAAATTTATCGAAATACGCTAAAGTCCAAAAAAAAATCTGGGGCTTTCCCTTTCGTTTGATACCCATAATGTAGGACAATTTTAAGGTTTTTGGGCAATCACATTTTTATTGATAACTCAGTAATCGGATATTGTAGGGCAGTTTTAAGGTTTTTGGGCAATCACATTTTCACCGATAACTCAGCTATCGATAAATTTATCGAAATATATCGAAGTCCAAATGAAACCTGGGGCCATGTCCTTTCGTTCAATATGCATATTGTAGGGTAATTTTAAGGTTTTTGGGCAATCACATTTTTATTGATAACTCAGTAATCGGATATTGTAGGACAGTTTTAAGGTTTTTGGGCAATCACATTTTCACCGATAACTCAAAAAAAAAAAAAAAAAAAAAAAAACCAATGGCGGCGAAATACCAACAGGTTATCATAACCTCTAACGAGATTTTTAGCCGAGCTTCTCTTTCCAACTTGTGGTGTGTTGCTTTTCAGTTTTCCTACAAGTTGGCGGGACCTACAGTTTTTTGCCGACTCCGAACGGCACTTGCAAAGCAAATGAATTTTTTGCTGAGAAGCTTCTCATGGCAGAAATACACCCGGAGAGTTTGCCAAACTACTGCCGAGGGGCGACCCCGTTTAGAAAAATTCTAATTTTTGATGTTACTTTTGTCGGGCATCGAACCGCCACGACTTGGTGTAGAAGGCCGAACACTTAACCGCTACACCACGGCGGCCGCCAAACTCAGCTATCGGTAAATTTATCGAAATATATCGAAGTTCAAATGAACCCTGGGCCATTCCCTTTCGTTTAGTGCCCATATTGTAGGTTATTTTTAAGGTTTTTGTGCAATAATATTTTCACCGATAACTCAGCTATCGACAAATTTATCGAAATATATCGAAGTCCAAATAAAACCTGGTGTCATCCGCTTTCATTTGATACCCACATTGTAGGGTAAATTTAAGGTTTCTGGGCAATCGCATTTCGACTGATAACTCAGTTATCGATAAATTTATCGAAATATATCGAAGTCCAAATGAGACCTGGGCCCTTCCAGTTTTGTTGTATGCGAAATATCATAAGTTTAGGTAAAGTGTACTCAAATTTATATGAAAAAACAAAAAAAATGAAAAGTAACGGTCCCTAGCATGGCCGGACCTCCCAAAATTAAAAAAAAAATGGCCTATACCTCCTTTCAGACTATTAGCTGGGTGCCTACCAATTTAAAAAAAATCCGTCTTGCCATTCTCACGTTATTGAGGAACAGAATTAAACGTCTGGACATCCAAACATCGCTACATTCACATTTATAATATTAGTAAGATTCATTCGATCATACATATTCATAAGTCTGCCTGATGATGACTTCAGATTGAAGTCGAAATATCGTTCAATAAAAATTTGAAATAAAAAAAGAAGTTTTATTCAAAAAAATATATCAAATTAAAATAAAATAAAATAAAATAAAATAAAATAAAATAAAATAATATAAAATAAAATAAAATAAAATAAAATAAAATAAAATAAAATAAAATAAAATAAAATAAAATAAAATAAAATAAAATAAAATAAAATAAAATAAAATAAAATAAAATAAAATAAAATAAAATAAAAATAAATAAAATAAAATAAAATAAAATAAAATAAAATAAAATAAAATATAATAAAATAAAATAAAATAAAATAAAACAAAATAAAATAATATTAAATAAAATAAAATAATATAAAATAAGGGAGTGTTTCTTTACTATGACGACAAAACAAAAGTATAATTTTGTTCAAATTTTCATTCGAATGCGAAATTTATTTTCCCATACAATGTAGTTTATGTTTGAGCTGACTGCTCATTAATTTGCCGCTTTAGTTTGATAGTGAACTTTTACACAATTTAATTACTCCATAAAATTTGTAGAATTTGTATAATTCCTGTAACATTTTAAAATAACCAGCACACCGTCATTCATCATTATGAACTTCATTTAACCAACCCACATTATATTGTAATCAGTAGAGTCGTAGGTACGTTTGTATATATATACCTACGTAGATACCTACATACAATGATATGCGCATTACATTTGGTCTACAAGTAATTCAGCTGGACAGTCGGAAAGTTGTCTGACATTGACATACATCCTTACAAACATGTACCCTGTAGGGAAAATAACTATTTTTGAGCAGATTCGCTTTTGGGGAAACCGCAACTAGTTCATGGTTAGTCATTTTTTTTTTATCAAATTAGAGTATTTTAGCCAAATCTAAGATAAATAATATAGTCTTATAGCTAGCATACATTGTACGTAAGACAAAAATGATTTAAAATTTTAACACCATTGCAAGTTTTTAAACTGCCCACGATTTACCTGTAATCTAAATAGTTCTTATTTTCCTCCCAGAATATTCCATCACTTTTCTGCAATTTAAAAATACATTTATACAACCATATGTATATACAATAAATGAAAGAAACGGCAATTATGTGTTAGCTTTTAAGTGTACGACTTCATACATACATATGTGTGTGCGCTTTACAACGGAAAACCATTCAACAATTTCATTTCCGCTGTTGGATTGGTCCTGCTGCAGCCGCTGAAGTTGCATGCAACAAGCAAAAAAGCAAATGCATATGGGAGTTTGTAACAAACAGCATAATTTATATACATATGTATGTAGGTGTGTATTTGTATGTACCCTGCAAAGAGTGTGATTAGTCTAGGACCATGCTAGTTTCATCTCTTTATATAGGTTAGGGTGATCCCTTTTGTTTGAGCATGTTCTATAAGGAGCCTAATTGGCCCCATTAATGCCTAACAGGGTACTGTCGGAAATATCAATTTATTCCCTTAAACGTACGTTCGGACAACACCTAAAAGTACGCTACACAAATTTAAATTGAGGAACGCTCTCTTTAGATATCAGTCGCAACCTTTTTTTCAGGGAATTTACCAACCTTAACGCCTGTAACATAAACGTACACAGCGTTATGTTTCACATGGGAATGCGCCGCATGTTGCATGCGGTGCTCCTTTGCTCAATTGCAGAGTGAATTTCTGGTTATCATGTTGGTAAATGTTAATTTTAATTTTATTACATTATAGCAAAATCTTTCTCATTTAAATTACTATTTTCCTTTCGTTTTCGATTGCTTTAAATTTTTCATTAAAGCATTTATTTTGAAAACTTATACACCTATTCTGCCTTGCAGCGACTGAAAATTGTATAAGTTTAATAAATTTAAAAAAAAAAAAAACATCTAGGGGCGATAGACCTACATACATCTTATAATTATAACCTCTTAAGGGATTTATGTGCTAGTTTCTCTTTGAAATTGTGATGCGATTTTTTTTTTCTACGAATTGGCGGACCAAAATTTGTGTGCCGACCCCGAGGAATACCTGCAAAGCAAATGAATTTTTGTCGTGAAACCTTTCATGGCAGAAATACACTTTGAGAGTTTGACAAACCACTGCCTACCCCGTTTAGATAAAACTTTTTTCTAAAGAGTTTTTGATGTTCATCTACCGTTACAACATGTCGGCCGCCTGTTATTTTACATTTTAAGGTATTGCGAACTCATTTCTGTCGGAATTTCTATATGGTGCCCCTTTTTACTATTGATCAAGACAACCACACATAAAAATAAAGCAACTGAACCTATTTATTTTCAAAGAAATTTATTTATCTACACTGGCTAGGTATTTTGTTTTTGCAGTTAAGGCAAAGAAGCGACCTTTTAAATAAAAAAAATAGAATCCGTGCAATTGCTTTCATGTCTTGCACTTTTTAAGTACTTGACATAATCGCATAAAAATGTTGCTCATACGCCACGTTAAACCCCAAAACCATAGTACATCAGTAGTTTGTATTTTCCGTTTTCATTTTTGCGGCTTCGTAATAGCCTGATAAGAATTGAAAAAAACACACACAATTGATTCTAATGTAAAATAATATACCCACACAATTGACGATCGATTTAGGCCATCAGGGAAATATGTATTGAATGATAGGCGGAGCTGATGGCCTGAGTAGCCAGTGCTCATACAATTACTGCTGATATCCATACCATTACACAGTAATTTCGAGGACAATCTTCATTCACCTTTTCTCTAAACTGGCCTTTATGCTTGTTTTTCAAAAAAATATATACCTACATTGGTTGGTATGGCAATGGGAAATTTAAGGTATGTAGGTGTCATTTATGTAAATCGTTTAAAACTTACCGAGTGTATATTACGTAAACTCAAAAATATCAGTTGGCTGTTTGCTGGCAGAATTCTATATTTTTTTGAGTTACTTTTACTAAATTTTTTGTGTAATTTTTACTATATTTTTCGTGTAATTTTTACTGTGTTTTTACGTAACTTTTACTATATTGCTTAATTTTTAATTTATTTTTTCCGTAACTTTTACAGTATTTTTTTTTGTAATTTTTTTTCTGCGTAATTTTTACTGTATTTTTTGTGTTACTTTTACTATATTTTTTGTTTAAATTTTATCTACCATATTTTTGGGGTAATTTTTACTATAGTTTTTGTATAATTTTTACTGTAATTTTTGTGAAATTTTTTCTATATTTTTTGTTTAATTTTTACTATATTTTTTGTGCAATTTTTACTATAATTTTTCTGTACCTTTTACCGTTTTTTTGGGCAATTTTCATTATAATTTTGCGTAATTTTGAAAACCACCCCCGCGGGTCCGCCCCTGCCAGTACCTAACCATTAATAATAATAATAATAATAATAAATTATAGAGTACTTGCGTAATCATCGAATTAACGGCAAAGCTATAACGAAAACTCGCAAACACGCAGCTTGAAATGTAGTGTTGTTCCAAGAAAAAGCACAAATGCTTTAAAATATACATATCTACTTGGAAAATATTTTGAAAGCTAAATAATTGGAGCCAAAGATAGTTTTGACAGCTGAAACTTTTCCAGTGTTGTAATATAGAAACAGCAAAATGTGTACGGAGCTCAGCGTTTTCTTCACGCTAGCTAATAGTACATTCACACCGAACCAAATTTGGTAAATTTGCTTGCGAATAAATGCTTTTTTCCATAAAAATCTCATTTTATAAATTTGGAATTCAATCACATTTGACTCATTTCCGAACAATAGAATCCACAGTTCCTCAAAATAGCAACCCTGCCTGTGTTGCACATTAAGGATTGCCCAGCAATAACCTTAATGGGTAATTGACGTGTGATAACTTTTGCACTTTGGACAGCTGTAAATAACAGTTTTTTTTAAGAAAATGGGCCAATTCCATCAGGAAAATACAGAAGCCTTCTTGACTATTCTTTTATTATTACTCTACAGGTGTTTAAAAGTTCACGGTAGTGCATTTTCTTTCGCTGGCTTTATATCCTGGTAGAAGATTCTTGCAGGTGAAGCCAAATGCAAATTTGCCAATGTAAACGGTGTCGAAGTGGCTAATTTGAATTCGCCAAATTTGGTGCGGTGTAAATGTACTATAAGAATAAAACGCGCCTAATAACTAATACATGTTAATTTGGGGCGATCTGCGTCCGAAGGATTTATGATCGAGCTTCTATTCTAACTTGTTTTGTTTCACAATTGAGTTAGAGGATTGTAGGAAAAGCTGCCCAGCTAAGTCTAAACAGAAACGCAATAAAAAATAAAAGAAAAATCTTAACTAAATTTGTGTACTCACCCCAAAAAAATATTAAACAAGTATGTTTGAACTCAAGCTAACCTCTCAATTTTTAAGATAAGTTCCACGAAAGTGTTGTAATGTCTAAGTTCCGTTCTAATTTTTTTTTTCGTTACTTTTCTCTAATTCCTAAAGCTACATTTACACTGCACCAAATGCGTCGCATTGACGAAGTTTTTTCGAGAATGCTTGTCCGCAGAATGAATTTGTTTGCCAAATTTGACGGATTTAATTAATTTGACCAAATTTGGTGATAAAATTCAATCTGAGGATGAACGGTCTCGAGACAACTTGGCAAATAAAGTGACGCATTTGGTGCAGTGTAAATGTAGCATAAGTCACATTCTGACCTGCGGTGATTGCTTGTTTGTGGTAGCGGAATTATTTGCTTTGTTCGGTAACTTAATCTTATTTAATTCGATTTCATTTGATTTTATTTTTATTATTTTACTTTGTAAGGTTTAACTTTTGCTTGTTTATTTTCTTTTTCCGCTTATATTTCAGTATAATCATTCTTGTTTTCTCTTTCATTGGTTTATTGCCTATTTAGATGTCCCTTTAGTTGGAATTTTTTATGTTTTCCTTATTTTATTAGCTTTATTGGGTTTATAATAATGAAATTAGTTATTATTATTCTATTGAATATTTTTCCATTGAATTTGTGAGCACATACAAGATTTTGCTGCTTTTATGTTAAGTTAGTTGTATTAAAGGCAAAACACACTTTCCAAAAGTTTTATAGGCAAAAATAAACTACTCAAGGAATAGTACCTGGGTGACCGAGCTTGCTCGGTGCTATCAATTTAGCGCGAACTTTATTTACGAAAAATGATCCCAAAATTACCCAAAAATAATCCCAAAATAATCCTAAAATGTTCCCAAAATGATACGAAATTTAACCCAAACCATCCCAAAAATGATCCGAAAATGACCTAAAAATTACCCTAAAATGATCCCAAAATGGTCCAAAAATTAATCCCAAATGATCCCAAAAACATCCTTAAATGTACCCTAAAATGATCCCAAAATGATCCAAAAATGTTTACAAAATAATCCTAAAATAATCCCAAAACGACCCCAAAAAGACCCTCAAATGTTCCCAAAATGACCCAAAAACAATCCCAAAATTGATCCGAAAATGACTCCAAAATGATCCGAAAATGACCCTAAATTTGTCCCAAATTAATCCAAAATTTAACCCAAAATGATCTCAACATAGCCCCAAAATTATTCCAAAGTGACCCCTAAATGATCTCAAAATGATCCTAAAATAATCCAAATATGATCCCAAAAATATACAATACAAATACAATACGGTAAAATGGTAACCCTGGGCGGCTATCCTACTTATAAACATTTTAGTTGGTATTTCGGCGAAAATACCTTTCATTTGATGCCCATATTGGCATATCTAACTACATGATTTAAAACAATTGAGATAGCTTTCAACCCTGTACATTCCCCAAGTGGCAACCCCCAAGTGGATAGTCTTAGCATCAATTATACTATGTATATGCCAAATTTCATACAAATCGGCCAAGCGGTTCCGAAATACAAATATACTGCGGTAAGGTGGCAACCCTATTTGAAAATATTTTAGGTGACATATTTTGATGCAAAAAAAAAATTGAGATAGGTGGCAACCCTGTAAACCACCCCAGGTGGCATCCCCCAAGTGGATAGTCTTAGAATCAACCATACTCTCTATATTGAAAATTTAGTCGAAATCGGTCAAACGGTTCCCGAGATAGTCTGGATATAGAATCGTTACCTTAATTCACAAAGGCCCTCAAACGTGGGAAAAAAAATTTAACTTATTTCTCAAAGTGATGCAATAACACAAATTTTTGTTATTTCACATTCAGTTGAGCAATAACACAAAGTTTGTGTTATTGCCGTTTGGGTTATTTCACCCCCACTAAACTCTTATTTATCCAGACTGAATGATACAATCTCAAACACATGCCCTGCATGTGGTAGGATCCCCCATGATACCATACATCTCTTCAATTGTCCAATTGAAAATACTCGTCTAACCCCTTCTGTCCCTCTGGTCCAACCCTGTTGAAACTGCGCGTTTCCTTGGACTCTCATTAGAAGAGCTTGATGAAGATCTTCGGAATGATCATACACTCTAGGCAGGGCAATGCATTGTTAACAACAACAACAACACGAAGAGTGAGGAAATTTAATACAAAAAAGTTTGCAAAAATACAGCGTAAATATTAACAAATACCCTGGGCTGTGGTTACAAGAAACACTAACATAAACAAAAAAATCAACACTCACATTTGTAAAAGTTTGGAGCATACCTCAGCCGCTAGCGTTACATAACCAGAGCTTTTCACTAATTAAAACAAACCGAAATGTAACTCTGGCCTGTGATGAAATGTGTAGGATACCTAGCGCAGAAAACACAAAAAACACATCTGTGCTCTACATATCGTGTAGAAGTGTAACCTTTAAATTTAACTAAGGGATTTTTTCAACCACAATTTTAGAAAAAACAGCATAACAGTCTAATTGTCTCTATATCTGCTTGAAACATAAATTTTACTTTACAAATCAAGTAGTATCCTAAATTTATGTTACTTACATACATTAAATCATGAATGTGCCAAAATTAAAATTTTGGGAAATCATATTGGAAAGTTTATTGATAATTTCTTTTTACTTTTGCTTTTACGCAAATAGTCGAAAATACAGTGATTCTGTACATTATATTCTAGACGTTTGCTCTAGCAAAATTTTAAATTTTTGACATAAACATATTTTTGCAAGTTATATAATTATTCTCTTTCCACTGATATAGTTTTTGCGTTAATATTCCTTCAATTCCTCGAGATTCGACACATTCATCTTAAATTTTTTTTTTTAAGTAAATTTTTTTGAAATTTTTGTTGTGGCTGGCGCAACGTAAAAGTTTAAAAAAATGTCTAAATTTTTTAAAATTTTCGTTTCACCAGAAACATGAATGTGTTGCACTCAACAACCGACACCATGGCGCATACGTAACGATTTTGCTACACATTTATATTTCTGGCACAACGAAAATTTCAACTACAAAAAATCGTGCGACTGATAACTAAAGAAAATGCTCCGCGTTTCATTCCTTTTATCCACAGCGAAAAACAATTGATCCCGACTAGTCTCCTATGATCATAGTTGGTATAATTCAATTTTAATTTGTTTAGCATACTTGAATGCCGCTATAAAAGTTTCCACTTCAAAATTTGTTTAAGAAAACCATCAACAAAAACCATCTGTTCGGCATAAGACACCGCTAGCACACAAAATAATGACGTATTCAACAACCGCTGTCCACACGGTCACCATTATCAACGGCCTAAAAGCCACAGCCAACGTCAGCACCAGCAATACCAACAACACCCCTGACGCATTGTCAGCAACCCAGAGTCAATGCCTCAGCAAGGTTAGCGGCCAGCACTAATTAAGCCTTAAATGCAAACCGAGTGACGTTTTTACTAGCAAGCCAACGCTAGGCACCCACGCACATACACAAAGAAATGCACGTAAACAGTGCTAACAACTACGAAAACAATTACACTATGGAAATGTCCGCGATTTGCGCCTAAAAGCACACTATACATTACGAGTATAAAAGTAATATCAAATTGTTGTAATTGCAATTAATGTTTTTGTTGTTGTTGTTGTTGTTACATTACATCATTGTTTGCTGTCGCAACGGAGCTTGTGTTGCTTGGACTATACGTACGTACGTCCGCTCCACTTAATGTGCAATGCCAACGGCTCGCTTGCATTGATAGCCAGACGTCACCATTGACGCTGAGTGTTGAATGCTTGAAGCTGAGGACTGAGTGCTAAGTGCTGTGCTCTCTATGATCTCAGTACCTACCTAGTATGCGAAGCGTTAAGACTTGTGAGTCCAGTTGATAGGTATATGAGCATGTACGTAAAGCAACAACTTTGTATACTTACTATGTTGTTGTTCTTTTTTATAGCCAGTTTTGAATTGCAGTAGAAGGTAATTTAGTAGGCATAACTTTGTTTTAAATTTCAGCTAATAGGCATCTCCGTAAAAACAGCTCTGAAGTATTAGCGACTTTTATATAGCTCGAAACCCGAGGCGAAGCATAGAAAACTACCAACGTCCAAGATACCAGAAACCTGACTTCGGTTTCGAGATAATAGAAGATCTCTACATTAAGCACACCTAGATCTAAAGAAAACTTTTAAAAAATCTGAAATTTTGAATCTGTGCATTCTTTCGAGCTCTCCAATTCAATACCCGTAGATCTGAATACTCGAATAACTAATAGCTTCACTGGTCACCGAGAGAAGGGCTGTTAAATATTTAAAATGCCGTAGATGCATATGAGAGAGTCAGGCAGTTTTTCAAGTTTTTTAAGATTCTGATTATTTAAGTTATTTCTGTTTGGATCTAGGTGTGCGATAAAATAAAAATGTAAATTTCTGTCAAAATGTCTGTATGTTTGTAGCCGTATCACTCAAAAACTGCTAAAGAGAATTCAATGAAACTTTCACTAGTGCGTTTCTACATAGACGTCTAGCCTGAAATTTAAGCTATAGTTTATTTCGATTACTCGATCGGTTCCGAAGATTTGGACGATGTCGGTGTTGTCGACCAATATTTGGACCAGTCATCTAACTTTGGGCGGAATAACATCTGCCGCGTCTACTAGTATGTAACAAGATTAAGATTTTACGAGTAGGTGACAACTCCTGGAAAAAAGACTATTACTATGACTATGTCAAGTTGATTACGACGTGCGATAATTTTGGTTTCAGAGATTACTTTATTTTATGTTATTATTATGGTTTATTTAATTTATTTATTTTTTTAATTTTTTTATTGTATTTTATTTTATTTAAGTTTTCATTTTTTATATTTTATTTTATTTTATTTTTTTTGTTTCGTTTTAGTGTATTTTATTTTATTGTTTTTTTATTTTTTTTATTTTTTTTATTTTATTTTATTTTATTTTATTTAATTTTATTTTATTTTATTTTATTTTATTTTATTTTATTTTATTTTATTTTATTTTATTTTTTTTATTTTATTTTATTTTATTTTATTTTATATTATTTTATGTCATTTTATTTTGTTTTATTTTATTTTATTTCTTCATTTGAACTCCATTCGGGTTACACATTATACATCGGTTGTATACAACAAGATATATAAAGCTACTTATTCTAAATTCAGGTACATATTTGCAAATAATTTTATTTTATATTATTTTATTTTATTTTATTTTATTTTAATTTATTTTATTTTATTTTATTTTATTTTATTTTATTTTATTTTATTTTATTTTATTTTATTTTATTTTATTTTATTTTATTTTATTTTATTTTATTTTATTTTATTTTATTTTATTTTATTTTATTTTATTTTATTTTATTTTATTTTATTTTATTTTATTTTATTTTATTTTATTTTATTTTATTTTATTTTATTTTATTTTATTTTATTTTATTTTATTTTATTTTATTTTATTTTATTTTATTTTATTTTATTTTATTTTATTTTATTTTATTTTATTTTATTTTATTTTATTTTATTTTATTTTATTTTATTTTATTTTATTTTATTTTATTTTATTTTATTTTATTTTATTTTATTTTATTTTATTTTATTTTATTTTATTTTATTTTATTTTATTTTATTTTATTTTATTTTATTTTATTTTATTTTATTTTATTTTATTTTATTTTTTATTTTTTATGGCGGCCGCCGTGGTGTAGCGGTTAAGTGTTCGGCCTTCTACACCAAGTCGTGGCGGTTCGATGCCCGGCAAAAGTAACATCAAAAATTATTTAGAAAAAGAATTTTTCTAAACGGAGTCGCCCTTCGGCAGTGGTTTGGCAAACTCTCCGGGTGTATTTCTGCCATGAGAAGCTTCTCAGCAAAAAATTCATTTGCTTTGCAAGTGCCGTTCGGAGTCGGCAAAAAACTGTAGGTCCCGCCAACTTGTAGGAAAACTGAAAAGCAACACACCACAAGTTGGAAAGTGAGGCTCGGTTAAAAATCTCGTTAGAGGTTATGATAACCTGTTAGTATATCGCCGCCATTAGTTTTTTTTATTTTATTTTATATTATTTTATTTTATTTTATTTTATGTTATTTTATTTTATTTTAAACTCTTTGTTGCTTTTGACTTGTAGTCTATTGCTGTAAATACCGACGGTATTGTGAAGCAATTTCGGGATTGTATGAAAATGTGTTTTTGTGCAGGAACCAGACAAGCCGACATATGTTTCGATGATACTGGAATTACATCTCTTCATGGACTTTTCTTCCCGACATTGTAAGAGTCGAACTCACAACACTGTAGTGACTTGTATGCTAGCATTGAAATTAAAGAAATGTTCTATATGGAAGTATAAATATATGCATAAATGGACACTGAGAAGGATTTACCTTCAAGCTGGGTAGTGGCCTAAGGTGTTAGACCTTCTATCATACAAGTCACTACAGTGTTGTGAGTTCGACTCTCACAATGCCGGGAAGAAAAGTCCATGAAGAGATGTAATTCCAGTATCATCGAAACATATGTCGGCTTGTCTGGTTCCTGCAGCGCGTGGGTAAATTTTTCTCAAAAAACACATTTTTATTTTATTTTATTTTATTTTATTTTATTTTATTTTATTTTATTTTATTTTATTTTATTTTATTTTATTTTATTTTATTTTATTTTATTTTATTTTATTTTATTTTATTTTATTTTATTTTATTTTATTTTATTTTATTTTATTTTATTTTATTTTATTTTATTTTATTTTATTTTATTTTATTTTATTTTATTTTATTTTATTTTATTTTATTTTATTTTATTTTATTTTATTTTATTTTATTTTATTTTATTTTATTTTATTTTATTTTATTTTATTTTATTTTATTTTATTTTATTTTATTTTATTTTATTTTATTTTATTTTATTTTATTTTATTTTATTTTGTCGCAGGGTATCACAGCCTGGTATTTCGGCCAACCCGAAGTTTGTACATCTTATTTTCTTCTATTGTATGTTTTCGTTGCTAATAGCAATTTCGCTGCATTTGACCCCGCATTTGTTGACATGGCATTGACACGAGTGCATCCCGGTGCTCCATCCACCAGCAGTCATCAGTTGGCAACAAAAAAATTAAGTAAGCTCATGGCAGAGCGCATTGGCAGTCGCCTTCACTTCACAGGCCAAGTTTCATGGTTTCAGCGTTGCCACAATGAAGGCATTTGTATTGTTGATAAAAGTTTATTGTTTTATTTTTTCTATTGTGGTGTTGTTTACTTTTCATATTTTTTTTCCTTTTTTTTCATTTTTATCTTACTTTTGTATATCATCACTTTTAAGTTCAACGCAAATAGTGTGGATTTTATAATAGGTTTACTTGGACATCTAGTGGGCTTTTTAAAAAACAATGTTTTCTTTTCCAGCTTTTCTTTGGCTTCTATTTGCAAAGTTTAGTGGTATTTGTTGTTTATATTTATTCATGAATTTAAATATTCAATTTTTAGATTTTTCTAAATGTGCGCAAATTCCCATGCATTTTTGAATCTTATTTACAACAAGCATTTAACAAAGCCGTTGGGAAAACTTTTCCCAAGAAATATTTTTCGTGCCTGCTTTTGAGTACATGAGCTTAACCCTTCATATGTATGTCGGCTCTTAACGTAGTTATTTTTATGAGCAATGGAACATGCCTACGATTGTTTAAAATTCAACCAAAAATCGCTTTCCCCCGCGAGTAATGCTTTGAATTCAATTCAGAGTACACACCTAGCGGCACACTTCACCCTACTAATTAAACTACTCTTCAAAAAACTGTTCGATTAATCTTTAAAGAGAGTTGTTCTTGTATAATGCCTTTTTCCCACATAGTTCAATAAAAATGAGTAAATGTTATTTGCGTAGCATACTTAAAGAGTCAAATCACCCGTTTAAATAAAAAGTGTACCTATGAGTCCTTTAATCCATTTTCGGCCGCTCGTCGATTTTTCGACCACCAACTTTGGACATCTATATCTTTGAAGTAATGTAATACTTTCGTAATCTGTTTGCATTGCTAGTTAATTCAGATCTTATTTAGTACTAGGAGTGAACAAATTTTACCAAAAATAATTTAACTACAATTTTAGTATATGGATGAAAATAATACTACTTTTAATCGTTTTTTGTTCAGATAAAAAAAAGAGAAACCAAAAATAAAAAAAAATTTCTTTCAAATTTTTTTAAAAGAAAAATATCATATTTTTAGAGTAAAACAATTCCAATGTCAATTTTGCAATAACTCTAACATTTTAAAGCACGTAAATTTTGGTGGTCGAAAAATCGACCGCTGGCCAGAAGCGTTTAAGTTGGATATATGTATTAGTTTCAGGCAGTACATGTTTTATTGTAAACAGCAATGCAAGCAGAATCTCTCTGCTCTTCATGACGTTATTTTGGGGTCTCCAGGTTGTACGACTCGAGCTACTGATGCGGGTTGGCACCAGGTTCGGATTAAAACATTCGCGTGCGAAGATGCTACAACTGTTCAACTGTATAAGGCATTGTATTGTATTGTATTTTATTTTATTTAAGTTTTCATTTTTTATATTTTATTTTTTTAGTTTCGTTTTAGTGTATTTTATTTTATTGTTTTTTTATTTTTTTTATTTTATTTTATTTTATTTTATTTTATTTTATTTTATTTTTTTTTTATTTTTTTTTATTTTATTTTATTTTATTTTATTTTATTTTATTTTATTTTATTTTATTTTATTTTATTTTATTTTATTTTATTTTGTTCTTAAAAAGAAAATAAATATAATAGAAAATTTTTCATGGACTATTTGACCGATCGAATAATTTATTTTTAAATTATTCTATTTTTGTTATTAACGAATAAACTGAGCAACAACTCACAGACAAACAATACCAGCTACCGTGATTGCAATTTCGTTCTTGCTAAGGAACTAGACGGTACGGCTTTGTATTTGTTGTTAGAAATTTTTCATTTTTCCCTTTATAGTGGAGAAATTAGGAATTTCTAACCGCAGCATGTCGTACTAGTTACACCAACACTGCTTGTTTAATTTCGTGGGATAATTGCTACTATGTTCGTTAATACGTGTATTTTTTTATGTTATTTTTTTGTTGTATATGTATGAATACATATCTCTTTGCCTTTATAGATCACACAGCAGCGACATCTGTAGCTATAATAAATATAATTTTCAAAAAAAACGAAATCTCGACAGGTCACAAGTTGACTACCAGTTGCGTAAAAGCGCAATGCGCTCAGTAAATGGCTCATAGGAGACAACGCTCCGCTAACAAAAGAAATAAACACAAACATGCTTACTCTGGAACTAATAAATGCAAACTAAATACTTACCTCTTTGAACTTTCGAATGGTTCTTTTATTTGCTCCAATAAGCCAAACACTGTTTCCTTCTGGAGCCGAAATCTCCTATTGAAAAAATCTGTTCCAAGATATTCTACTATTTCTTCATCGTCATCTGAGTATAATAATTCATTAATGAATTCACTCATTTTTATAAATTTTAATTTTATTACAGTATTTTCCACTTTTATGTATTTTTTTTTTTTTGCACAGTCCAATATACATATATCCCAGTTAGCTATATGGGTATAGTATACCCCGTATACTTCTCTTATGCAATATTTATGTTTTTACTTTTGCTGTTTATTTCACTCTAATTTAGTTAACAATTTTCCAAGGGAATTGACAAATTTGCGAACAACATTCCCAAGCGAGTACGCGCCTGAATGAGCGTTGTCCGAGACTTTTGCAAGAAAGCGAATGACTTCAAGGAGGAGGAAATAGAGTGAATTTTGTACCAAATGCAATACAGCAACACCAAAGCGGCATTTTGCTATAACGGATATTTTACTTGTACTTCCATTTTAATTTCAATGCAATTTAACAAGCATTTTGCATAAAATTTTAATAACAACTTTTTAATTACTTATTCATGTGCAGTGTAAGCAACATTGTGATTAAAATTTTTCCCCTTTTATGAGAGTGTCTGCGCGCAACGCCATCATGGTCAGGCAATGTAAGAAGCGTCCAAAGAAGGCAAGAGTACGAAAAAGGATTGAAAGAAGCAGTCAAATGAAATGCAGAAAAAGAAGAAAATTAAATTTCAGTCAATGTCTGGAGAAGGTTCTTAAAATTTGTTTGTTGTTGTTGGCTAGCCCATTTACGCTGCATCAACTCGATTGTCCGTTGTAACATTGCACTTTTAAAGCAATTAAATAATATTATTTTATAAGTTGTTCGACGAGTTGTTTAAGTAGAGCGTTACAAATAAACTTTTACTTTTGCATATTTCTTTATTAGTTGTTTTATGTAATTGTTTTTACTTGTTTTCGCTTGTTTCCAAATATTTATGTTTGCTATTTTTATTTTTTAAATACCCAGTAGTACTAGCACATAGCCAACCGGCACGTTAGATAGCAGGGCATACCCTAACCATGGACAAGGCATACCAACCATCAACTTACCTAAGCCACGGACTCTTCTTACACCAACTCAACTCAAATCATAGTGAGACTGCCAGTTTCCTGGAACTTTTCTAAGAAGGAAATGATAAAATCGTAAGTAAGAAGCATTCCTTTTTCGCTGCACATGGCGTATTTGGGTTTGACTGAGATAAGAGGATCGAATCGTTTTTATGAAGAATTGCACGCAGCTCTTTAATGCAAATTTTGCTACGATGTTACAGTGATACGATTGTTCAATCTAGTTAGCGGAAGAAAATGTATAGCAATTTCTCTCCAGCCTAAAATCTAAACTTGATTTCTTCTAGAGGGAGGATTCGAGCTTCTGACTTTATCTGAATTTAAGCAAACATCTTGGCAAAATTATGTTTATCATTGGTGTTCACACAAATGGTTTCTTTTTGCGAATGGTTAAAAACCTGGACAAACAGTGAGTCACGCGAACCAAAAAAGTGGATAAGAAAGTCAGAAATTTTATTCGGACAAGTTCACATTTCAGCCATGGTGAAATCGCTTCTTCGTGTGCATTTTAGGTCGGCAATGTGTTCTACATAGGCACTAACAACGTGACATAGTTTTATCAAGAAGCCACATAATGCGCATCAAGTGATACGCACCAGGTGACATTCAAGTAATCACATGGTGACACCACTTCATTTGCTAAAAATAAAGCCTCAGCTTCCGTCGCACCTTAGATACAACGAGATATGTCGATTTTGTCAGCCTTGTTCATTATGTATAAATTATATTAAAATAGATATCGCATCACCTGGTAAGCGGAATGTCGCATCATCACTTGCAGCTACATCCAATGGACATAAGAACTACGGATGTCACATCACCTAGTGAACTGAATGTCGCATCATCTGAAAAACAAATAAGTCCTGTTCATCATGTGTTGAATTACTGCATCTAAAACTATGCAACGGCTTCGACCTAACGATTAAGCCATTTCAACATGGTGAAAATTGAGCCCCGACGAATAAAATGTTCCCACTATTTTATATAACTTTTTAGTTCGCGTGCCTCACTGCTTATAAAGATTTTTGTCCGATGATGGCTGGAAGGAAAACAAGCATTGGCTGAGAAAGTTTTCACCTAGGCCTAAGTGATTAGCCATGGCATAAAAGCGGTATTTTTCAACATTCACATTGAGGTATGTAAAATATTTTCTATGAACAGCGTCGCACTTCCAACGATACTTACCACTGGGTATATAACACCCGATTATGAACGAGCTTCAACTTCGTTCTTGTTCTGGTTGGTAAGCATCACTAGATTCTTTGGTTTTTTATAATTGTAATACCCAAGCTGGGAATGAAACTTATAATGCATAATGAAAACTATGAAAGTAACAAACTCAATCAAAAAAAAAGAGCTAGAATTACAGCAACACAATTACAATCTCTACAATTACCAGCAGAAAAGTTCTAAAACGCTGTAAAGTTTGAGGCGCAATGCAACTAAATGAGTTGAGTAGCGCAAGTGGAAGACTAGCAAGCCACAGCAACAACAACAGCAAACAAATTTGCACTTACCACAATAACAACAACAGAACTCTGTTTGTGCGTGTGGGGCAACAAAAGTTGTCTAACAAACAGCAACATTAACAGCACAAAACAACAACAACAATAATGACACAAAAAACTCTTAACTGCGATTTGTAAGGAAATTGCACAAGTTTTCATATGCAATTTTCACTTGAGGCGCCGTGCAAGAGGACAGCGGGTTGCTTGGTTGGTTTGTTAGTTAAAATTTATAGGATTTGTAGCAAAGTTTTGGTACTTCGCCTCCCAATCTCTCTGCTTGTAATAAATAAGCAAATCTAAAATTATTTGCTTGCCAAAATGTGGGAAATACTTGCATGAGTAGTTGTTGTTGTCTTTTTTTTTAATGCATTTTATTATTATTTTTTTTTTTTCATTTATCAGTTTTTTCTTGCTCCTTTCTTGAGCATTTGATGACAGCGGACATCTAAAAGCTTTACAGTCCAATAGAAATGCAACTTTGTTACAAATTCAAATATGTCTGCTATTAACATTTAAAAATGCAATTTGCTCGTTCATAAATGCGCTAAAACTTTGTTTAATATATTAATGTTTTTTCTGATTTTACATTAGTAGCATTTATTTATGTAAAATGGTTAGGTGGTAAGTCAACCAACTATTTAGGCGATTTCTAAATAAATGTTGACATTATAAACCATTGGAGGTGTTACATATGTATGTATGTATGTGTTTAAATTTTTCAAATGTTAATATTAAGTTTTTGCATTGTAATTGACTACGAATTTGTAGGAAGGCATTTACATGCCGTTGGTCTAAATGTACTACCAATGGAAGTCCATGGCGTATGAGTAACAGTATTGTGTTTGTTGCTGAACTATGCTGTTGCGCTGGCATCTTCCGGTAGATCTGTATGGAAAACTCTAGGCAAAATGCAGCGCGATAATATCCAATGAGGTGTCGCCATGAAACGACACCAGATTTGGACAGACTGATATTCTGTATACCATACCCGGAAGCTTAGGTCAAGTGGACTACACCACTCCGACCTTTTCTCTAGACAACAAATTCTTCATAAGGATTACTGAGACGCACGAATGAGAGAACGTATAAACTCTGGACACGCAGGCCACATCCATCTTCACGGATGGCTCCAAACCGAATGTCAACGTTGGCAGCTTCATTTACGATGAAGACCTCTCTCTATAGATATTATGAAATAAGCTACCGAGCCACTTCAGTGGCTTCCAAGCCAAAATTGTGGCAATAAAAGAGGCCGCACGTTGGTTACACTCAAAGAAAAAATAGTCCTAAGGCGAACAAAACAAGTCCAAAGCTGAGAACATTCCTGCACGAAAGTTTGTCAGTAACGTTTTGACTTAACTCGTGAACGATGGTCTTATTTTGCGAACGGATTTTTCAAGAATATAGTTTGTATTCCATGAACAGTTTGGACTTGATTTATGAACATTTTTAACTTATTCTGAGAACGTATTGGGCTTATTTTAGGAACGTTTTGAGTCAAAGAAAAAAAAATTAAAAAAAATGATTTTTCAGAGTTCTTCACCGAGAATCGCTTAAGTGACAATTTGTCACGTTGTTTTGTTGTTTGCCTTCACCGGGAGTCGAGCTCACATTGATTTGACTGCCGAACGGAGATGTTTACAATCAGACCATCGCGCACTTACGTTTTGTCGGCGCCTAATTGCAGCTTTGTTCTCCCTGCAGCGAAATGTCAAAGTAGTCAGAAAAATACTAGTATACAACTATAATTTTCTGGCTGAACTCATACTAGTCAGGAAATATCCATTCCATACCAGTATACAACTAGAAATTTCTATTTGAACTCATATTAGTCAGAAAATATCCATTCCATACCAGTATACAGACCTGACCATAGTTCAGCGGATTAAAGCCCAAAGGCTTCACTGGCTGAGTCATGTTATGCGAATGGAAAAAGAAGCTCCAGCACAGAAAGTTTTCCTATCGACACCCGAATTCAGCAGCAGAGGAAGGGGAAGGCCTCGACTGAGATGGAAACAAAAGGTGTAGGATGACTTGAACTCCCTTGGGGTTTCCAATTGGCGCCAGTTATCGCTAAATAGGAATGACTGGCTTGCTTTGATGCGAAGCGGCCAAATCGCCTAGGCGTTTAAGCGTCATTATGACGCAAGCCAAGATTAGATACTGGCTGAACTCATACCAATTCGAAAAACAGTCGTTCTGTACCAGATACAAAACGACTCTACCTATTTATGGCTTTTTTTTAATATTTAACTACCTACACTGAACCAAAAAGGTTCATGTTAAAATATGTAAACAAATTTTCAGAAAGCAAGAATTGATTCATAAATTGTAAGATAATATTCTTAGAACCTATGAATTTTTTCTTTTATTCTAAGAAATATCAGCTTGAACTTCTATGAAACTTTTTTCTTAAAAAACCATGTACGTTTTTGGTTCAGTGTACTCTTTATTTTAACTACTAAGCTTCATTTGTGTTTTTGGCTAGTTCCCCAACCTATCTCTAATCGAGTTCTAATGTATTTCTCTACTGTCGCCCTCGTATATACAATAGTAAGAGAATTACCCTAGTTATCTATAGATGAACATATCTCCAACGTTAGAGATTGTGTTTGCTGGGTAGGTTTGTTATATGTATGTATGTACAGAAAAAAACTGCCAACATTAGAAAAAATTTTAAACAATGATAACTCCATATTTTTTCCATGCTGTGTATTTTAATTCAATCAAAAGACTAATTTATACATAACTTTAAGTATTTTATTGATAAGACTTAGAGCTCAATTATGAATCACCAGTTTCATAGGAAAAGCTACTCGCATACGAGCATTATACGACTGTTTATGATTGATGTATGAACGTATTATGGATGGGTATGTTTCCTATAGGGGTCAACTGCTAATAAATTAGCTAAAATTATGGGAGATAGCTCAACAGATGGGGTTTAGCCTCAGGATCACGAATCTTCTGAAGAAATATTTGCTTCTCTGAAGAAATATTTGCAATTAAAGTTGCAAGTTTTCATGTGGTTGTTGTAATTTTATTAGGCTATACCTAAAAACGTGCGAAAAAATTCGTACGGTGGCACGTTGCCATAGTTCAGGCAACCACACGGACTTGACATGGCGTAGCCCATAACTTTTCACTGAAACAAACAAATTAAAAAATCGCTTCCGGATTCGTGATCCTGAGGCCAAACTCCGTCTTTTGAGCCCTCTTCCATAATTTTAGCTAATATATTAGCAGTTGACAGCTAAACTAGACAATTACCCTTATAATATTCTGTGCAGTACCATCATTCGCAGTGAGCTACCAGCAATCACCGTCCACTTTCGCGAATGGTACTCGACGCTTCCAATCCGCACCGAAACTACAAAGTAGTCTGTTAAATGATCGTACTTGACGGAAGTTGTTTGAGCAAATGGACAACTATGCATTCTGCATGGTGAACGACGAGACATTGAGTGTTGACGCTCTTCACACTTCTTATATCTGCATCCATGATTTCGACCCTTCATCTCATCTGTACAAACATGATACCATGTATGGATCCTTCAAGTAGGCTCGCCTAAATAAAAACAAACCCGGTTAAAAATTAAAAGTAAAACTGCTTCACATAACGTTGCAGACCTTAACAATACCATCGCAAAATCATTAATGGTAAGCGCCACCCAAAACAGAATACGAAATTACCGTTTTGGCCCGAATTTTTGTGTCAAAAGCAGTGGCAAAACAACAAACGCATAAAAACACGTGCACAAAGGATATACTTATTTTTCCTGGCTTTTTACTTGTTTTCCACATTTTCTAAAGAGATTTTCATAAAGCACTTACTAAATTTCTTTTCACAACTACTTTTTCCTAAAAAAATTAACTAGAACTCATTAAAACACGCAATCGAATTCCGTACCTTTTCCACGAACTATGCAAAAAAATGTAAACAAGAAAACAAAAAGGGTGATAGTTTGAGGGATCAACAACTAACTGTGCATGAAAGAACAGTTAGCCACAGCTGTCAGTTCAACCATAGATTATTGAACCATGAACAATACGCATGGAAAAACATTTTATTCCCGCCAGATCAAAGGAATATTCCAAAAATATTATTTGCATGTAGAAAAAGAAAAACATAAAGCAAATGGAAAGGGTTGCAAATGACAGTCGCCAATTTTTTCAGTGATGGTGCTAATATAAGTTATCGATTTGTTGAACTATGCTTTCGATAAACTGTTGATATAAGGGGAGTTGCATATGCTTACAATTGAACCAACCATTGATCGTGATTTTACAAGTTAAAAAAAATGTCAGTAAATATTTAATAGTGATTTCGTTTATCGAAAAAACTGTACACTTGCACGTTGGACATGTTTACACTCTTGCACAAAACACTGTAAAAGTGTGATAAAAGTGTATCCGTTCTACATGAACCGATAAAACGAACATAAAACACTTCCCCGTTTGCTACGCTATGTGCATGCATAATTAGGTTTCGCTTATTACCCATATTTAATTGTTATTGTGAAATCCAATTTATTTGACCAAATTTATCTGTCAGATGAAATTTTCGTTAGCTGATTTTCAGTCCAACCAGCTACCCTGTCAAAGTTTCAGAGGATAAAAAGTGTGAGTTTTTTACACTCCTGAAGTGTACATTTTTAGGAAACGAAAACATATTCCGTTTGACGTTTTACCTTCATTTTGCAAACGAAATCGAAAAATTGAAGAGTGTAAGGTCTACTTTTCATTAGGTCAAATTTTGACAAATTCTTTATCAAAATAAGCAACAAAATCTCGATAAAGTTTGACACCAATTGACCTAATGAAAACAGTCTTTAACAAAAATGCGAATTTTTTTAATGAAACGAAATCACGAATTTTACGTATTGGGCACAGAAGGAAACAACCCTGTTAGACATAAATAACACTTCCATCAGGTTTTTAATATTACCTTTAAGACCGTGATATAAAAGTTGATATTTACATCATGATTTCCCATCACATTCTTAAGGGCAATATTACAAAACTGATAGATGCTCTTATTCGTGTCTAGCAGGGAAGTAACTTCAGTTTACTGTAAATTTTTATTTAAATGCTCGGACTATATGATATATAGCGCTCTTCTTTCTACATTTTATAAAAAAACGCCAGAATTTGCTAGACTATTTTCAAAATTATGTCAAGAAATAAAAAAAAACATACGTACTTTGATTTGCATGAAAAAACTTTTGATAGTGGTCTAGCAAATTCTTGGAACCTGTTAGCAATTCCGTCGGAACGGGAAATCGATAGAAATCATGAAATTTATCGAAATTGTCTACTGAGTTTAGAATTTCTATCGAGTTTCGAGTTCCGACGGAACTGCTAACAAGCCCCCTTTTATTTTTTATGAAAAAAATTTAGAAAGAAGAGCCTTATTAAAAATATTTTTTTTTTTTTAATGTAAACAAATAAATTTGGCGTATGTATTGACAGCATTGTATGCTCGCATGGTAAACGGTTCTCGCGTCGACTTGGCTGGTATATATCTAAGAACATGAATTGCACAAATCATTACCATCATTACTGCGCAATAGATCGAGAAGTTTTATACAGTGAAAATTGGTGATTTAAAGTGTAAAATATTTAATTTGCATTTTTTCAGCTAAAACTAAAGCTACGTTTACACTGCACCAAATGCGTCACCTTTGGCCAAGTTTTTTCGAGACCGTTCATCCGCAGGTTGAATTTGATCACCAAATTAGGTAATTTTAAATTAAATTAATCTAATTTGGCAAAGAAATTCATTCTGCGGACAAACATTCTCGAAATAACTTCGCCAAATGCGACGCATTTGGTGCAGTGTAAATGTATCATAAAGGTAATTATGAGTAGTAAACGTCATCTCAGAAGACTTTTTTAAAGGGAAAGGGAGTTATATAGCAACAATTTAATATTTTCTGTTAGTAGAACAAATAGTGAAGTGGCTCTTCCTTCAAGTGCTGCAGAAGAAACTTTTGCATGTACAAGTGCGCAGGTACCTTCTGGATGTGAAAACTTGCAGCAAACAGATTTAGATGATAGCTTACAATCAGCAATATCGTTTTCTGAAAGTGAACCGAGACGTCATTTTAAAGATAAATGTTAGATTGGTATCGGGAATACCAACCGCCTCGCGAACACTTTCGAAAGCTTCTTGTTATTTTGCAGGAGGAAAATTTGGATGTGCCACTGACCGCCGAGACTCTTCAGGCAAAAAAACGAGAAAAGGTTGTTATAAGAACTGTCGCGCCAGGATTTTATTGCCATATTGGTTTAAAAAACCAATTACATAAAATAGATTATATTATGAGCGAAGTTGATGAAGTCTTTATCGACATTAACATAGATGGCTTGCCATTATATAAAAGTTCTAAGATTCAATTGTGTCCAATTTTGGTTAGGCTAGTGAACCTAAACAATGTTTGGTTTTTTTCCGTAGGCATTTACGTATGGAAAAAGAAACCGGGAGACATTTTTAATTATTTGGGCCCTTTATTGAAGAAATTAAAGATGTGCTGAAACATGGACTTGAAGTAGGAGAAAAAAATATAAAAGTTTGTATAAAGGCATTGATTTGTGATGCGCCAGCTAGAGCTTTTATTTGTGGTGCACCAAGTCATGTATCTTTGCACGTTTGCAGCATATGTTCATGACGAATTATACTATGAATATTTGCTATTATTTTGTGCTTCTACAATCTTATTTTGTCCCAAATCGTATATGAATAATTTAGAGATTGCTCATAATAACGTTTCTCAAATCTTCGGAAACTCCAGTTTGACTTACAACGTCCATAATTTATTTCATATTAGAGGAAACATACAATCAATAGGCTTATTTCCAAGTTTTTCCGCATACGACTTCGAAAATTATTTGCAAGTTTTAAAAAATTATGTCAAAAAATCTACTCAACAATTGGTAAATAAAATAGGACTGGAAAGTTTGGTCAAAAAAGAAAAACCGAATGGTTTTAAAAAATTAAAAAACATAGGATTGTGTTTTTATTTTAAGGATTATATATTTTGCGCACAACAGCCTGACAACTACTGTCTTATTACACCTTTTGAACCAATCGTTGTCCAAGGCTTTTCGGAAGACAAAAAGCATGTCATAGGCAAAAAGTTAACAAATATAAGGAGTTTTTTTAGTGAGCCAGTAGATTCTTTATCATTAGGAATATGTAATTTTACATTAGATAGTGCAGAAGTTCAGTATCCTGTAGAAAAAATTGAGAGCAACTTAATGGCTCTTCCTACCTATGACATTAATCATTAATCATTAATTGACAAACTTCAAAAAAAGTAAAATTAAAAATAAACAAAGTTATGGCCAAAAGCGCAAAGAACGTAGCTTTCGCTGATCGTCAAAATATGACAAAACCATGTAAGTTTTTTATTAACGTACATGCATATGTCACACAGAAAACACGAAAACTGAAATACCTTACTTATTTGTCTTAGATAACAAACCTGATTCAGAATGTGTGAACTGCAAATCTCTGGTGGAGGAGATGCGGTCTTTGAAAGGTAAATTTATATTTTATAATTTATTATTATCAAAGCTTTCATCATTGTTTATTTTTCAGAAAACTTTGAAATATTTAAATCGGAAATGAATTGTAGGATAGTAACCGTCACTAAATCAAAACGATGGTGTATTATCTATACTAGCGAATCAAAGAGTAGCGTTGGAGAAATTGGTTCGGCAGGACAATGTGCAGACATCTGCTCGGCAATATTTCCCATTGAGGAGCACTGATGAGCTCGTACAAATCGAGTCGAAAATTGCTTCCGAAAACATGCACCTGTTTGTGAGTAACGGTTTCATAAATATAATACCGAGTTATATAATAAATTAAAAGAACTTAAATTATGTATTCTCAACTGACATAGTAATGGGATACAATGTTGAAGGGACGCATGGAAAAAAAGGCCTGAAGCAGTACACCAAATTTTATTCCGCCCTATTAGGTAAATTTCCCTCAACTGCTTAATCTCCAATCAGATAATGCTTAAATTCATGCCAACAAATACAGCGAACCAAAAAGTTGACCGTCAAATGGTTTAATGTGAACCCCCACTAAAGCAGTGAACGCAGACTGCATGTAACCCTTGGTAATAAACTTCTGGTAAAGCATCAAAACAAAACAAACCCAAAGAATGAACTAATCTTTGGAAGTTGCAGTGGCAATTTTTAACAGTAACAAGTGTATTACGACCATATTTACAAATCAATTTAAACCTGCCTTAAAATGATTACGTAGTTCCAGAAAGTAGTGTCACTTAGATATGTTTCCGTACAGATTTCCTTTTCTGAGTCCTTTAAGTTTAGATGCCAAACTCTGCCAATTGGGTTACACCTGTTGACCAAAACTATGCTCTTTCAAAAAGCTATTTTATTAAATAAATATGATGACCAAAAAAAAAAAATCCGGAAGTGCTTTCAAATTTGTTGCTTCTGTGAAGAGGTATTTGTAATCAAAGTTGCAAGTTTTCATGTGGTTGTTGTAATCACATTAGGCCATCCCTAAAAACGTGCAAAAATCGTTCTGCGCAGAAATACTGGGCATGCCGTAGCCGGTGTTAGGCCGTCTAAGGGTTATTTTTATATGAGCGGCCGCTAACTCAGAAAGGTGTTGTTCATATAAATACCATGGATCCAGCCAACTAATTGGGATCAGACCCGTAACCTACTTACACTTCTCTATTTTAACTCTAGTATCTAACTATAAAATTATGAAAACCATAGATAAACAAAATGGGTATTTGTTTCCTTTAGCCCTTTCGACCCGACATTCGCATAGCAATGATGGAAAAAAATTTTCATTGGAATTTGTTATTTAGGTGATATGTAATATATCAGTAAAAAAAAAATCTGAAATACAGTAACAGGGTGAGTCAGAGGGTGGTGGTAAACGATTGTACCATCCGGGATGTAATGTGTTACATATATGTACCAATCGTCCGGTAAAACACACTTTAGTAATTGATAATAACATACAGAAAAATGTATATATGACATATAGTAAGCAATATTTTATTGAATTTATATTTTATTGCAAAAAATGTTTTGAAAAATATTTTGATACATAAAATTCACGTATGAAATGGAGCAAGCACATTTTACAAAGCGGCAGTTGACACTCCTGACATACTGTCTTAGTACGAGTCTGTTTTTTTTTCGAACTGCAGTTGGAACAACGACGTCGTGTAGTACCTTCAATAGGAAGATGTGTTGCCTTACGTGATGATGGTTGTGGTAATCGTCCGGGTTTTAGTGATCGGCGAACGGATGTGGTTTGTAAGCCTTCGTGGATCAATGCCTCAGCTAAGGTAACTAAAAATTATTTGAATAGCATTTACGGCTGTCATCATTATCAAGCGATAAAAAACTTTCTTCCACCACTTATCCGATTTCCTATCGTACAGCCCAGACATTTGATCAGCCAAGTCGACCCCTCCCATGATCTCCCGATAAAATTTTATTTTATTTGGACATGGTACTTGAATTTTTTCGCCAGTTTTCAAGGTTTTTGTGACAGTCGCAATAGTAGCTTCGTGACAATTGCTCAATACTAATACTTCTTTGGTGTCTTGCCATTTTACGCACAACAGTCCAGTTGATGTGCATTTGAACTCCATTTCACCTCTTTTCAGTTTTTTGCCAGAGAATTTAGAAAAATCTTTTCTGTTTGCCATAACAGTCCCAACGGCTGGGAAATTAATAGTGTTCAATAAATGCACAGACGTAAAAAAACGATCGAAGCATAACACCACATCCTTCTCCACGATTGAACTGGATAGTTTAGAAACAACTCGTTCTCCTAGTGTTCCAGAAAATTTTTCTATTTCTTTTCCCTGATAAATATTGAAGTCATACGTATAACCAGTAATAGCATCGCATCGAAGCCACATTTTTATACCCCGCTTGATAGGCTTGAGAGGCATATATTGGTTCAAGGTACTGCGACCCTTTAACATCGTCATTGATTCATATATGCTTTGATACACACTATCCTGTCGGCATTTCTGAAATGTGGTTTTCAAACATTCTACCAAGTCATCAAGATAGTAAGTTTTGGTACTAGTCTGTGGCTTATCTGGTGGAGCAAAATACATTTTAGAAGTAATGAAAGAAAAGCGATCGCGTGTGATTGCTTCCTTCAATGATTGATTACCAAGTGACCTATGACGCGACCAATAGTCATTCAGAGAAGGAAGCCGATTGTAGCACATTACAAACATGCACCCAACAATTGTTTTTATTTCGCCAGCATTGGTCTTACTTATTTTCGTCTTCTTGGCGTTAGACTGTGCCTTTTCGTAAATCTCACTACGCTCATTTGTAAATTGGGCTATATACATGTAAACAGACCTAGGTAATAGTTTATTGAACACATCAATTACTGTTGAGTGCCTTGGTATGTTATCTGCTATTTTGCAGCTCCGAGGTTCATAAACGTTTTTTTTTTTGGGTTTGGAAGCGACTTCGTCTTCTGAATCTTAATAACCGCTGCTAGAGCTCGATGCACCATTTGATGCGATTTCTTCCTCAGCAGCGTCACTTACCTCGTCTACTGACTCTTCGTTACCACTGGAACTAGTGTATTCACTTAGTAAGAAATTGTCGCAGCATCCCCTTGAGAAGTCTTCATAGTCAGTAGCACTATCAGCTTCATCTTCCAGAATTTTTCGGATATCTTCAGGGTCCATTTTCTGGAGAAATAATAAATTTTATTCAAAGCGAGGAATTACGTTATACGGTACTTATAGAACTATTGGTACACATATGTACCACCATACCGGACGATTGGTACATATATGTACCATATGTTAAAATTGAGAATAAGTCTATATATTTTTCATAAATACTTACGTGTGATATTGTAAACACTTGTAAAACTTGTATTCTTATTTATTTTAAATATTTTTGGCGCTTTATCACTTTTTATCATAGAAAAACTTTGAAAAAACTAGCAACAAAATGTAACGGGACTTATAGGTATGTATTCAGAAAAGAACAGCGATGCTCAGGTGAATAGCACAACTCAATAGCATTTCATTGAAACGTTTTAGGAACGTTTGAGCTTTAGGTGGTACACATATGTACCGCCCGGGTCGAAAGGGTTAGAGGTCAACTGCTAATAAATTAGCTAAAATTATGGGTGATAGCTCAAAAGACAAATCTTGGCGTCAGGATCACGAATCCGGAAGCACTTTTTTACCACGCTTTTAGGTTCACTTGTATGTTTGTTTGTTTGCTTGTTGTTTGTTTGCTTGTTTGTATGTATGTAACTCTCGTTCGGTTTAAGCCCCAGTGGCCCAAAAATCGTAAATGTCCCTAAAATATGGGTATCAAACGAAAGGGGAACGCCCCAGGTTTCATTTGGACATCGACATATTTCGCTAAATTTATCGATAACTGAGTTATCGATCAAAATGTGGTTGCCCGAAAACCTAAAAAATTCCATACAGTATGGGTATCAAACGAAAGGTGAAGGCCCCAGGTCTCTTTTGGACATCGACATATTTCGATAAATTTATCGATAACTGAGTTATCGGTCAAAATATGATTGCCCAAAAACCTAAAAAATTACCTACAATATGTGTATTAAACGAAAGGGGAGGGCCCCAGGTTTCATTTGGACTTCGATATATTTCGATAAATTTATCGATAACTGAGTTATCGGTCAAAATATGATTGCCCAAAAACCTAAAAAATTCCCTACAATATGGGTATCAAACGAAAGGGGAGGGCCCCAGGTTTCATTTGCACATCGACATATTTTGATAAATTTATCGATAACTGAGTTATAGGAAAGGGGAGGGCCCCAGGTTTCATTTGGACATCGACATATTTCGATAAATTTATCGATAACTGAGTTATCGGTCAAAATATGATTGCCCAAAAACCTAAAAAATTCACTACAATATGTGTATCAAAATGGACTGCTGTATTTTTCGATATATTTATCGATATATTTCCCTGGACATTTGACTAAAAAGTAAAAAATAAATATAGTTTAAAAAAACTAAAACTCACGCTTTTAGAGAGTATTGAACTAAAAATTTTAAAATAATTTTAAAAACCCTACACAGTTGTATTGTGGAAAAAGCGTGGTCCGCTTTGTGCCATAATTTTCGTATATCGAGCGCTCGACGCTTTTCCCACATAGTGCTGGTTTCTTTACTGCGCTTTCATTAGCTTTACTTGTGCATACATTCATATGTATGTTTGCTTGTTTGTATGTAACTCTACTTCAGTCTACCCGATAGTGGCATATGACTGTCACAAAAACCTTGAAATGTGCCTTCAATATGGGTGTCAAACGATAGGAGGTTGCATTTGGACTTCGATATATTTATCGATAACTAAGTTATCGGTCATAATGCCTACTGCCTATATCAAACGAAAGGGAAGGTCCACAGGTTTCTATTGGACTTTGGAATATTTCGATATATTTATCGATGACTGAGTTATCGGTCAAAATGAGGTTGTCCAATAATATTCAAAATTGCCTGCAATATGGGTATCAAACGAAAGTGGAGGCCCAGAGGTTTCGTTTGCACTGCGGTATACTTCGATATATATAGATATCGATTACTTCATAACACATTTAACTAAAAAGTAAAAATAAATATAGTTTAAAAAGCGAAAACACGCGCTTTTAAAGAATATTGCACTAAAAAGTTAAAAATAATTTAAATAAAAAACGAAGATTATGGAACAAAGCGGACCACGCTTTTTCCATAATACTACTGTGTAGGGTTTTTAAAATTATTTTCAAATTTTTAGTTCAATACTCTCTAAAAGCGTGAGTTTTAGTGTTTTTAAACTATATTTTTTAATTTTTTGTTTCTGTGGAAAGTTATGGTAAAAAAACCGAAAATTTACCTGGGTCCGATACCAAAATTGAGGCGAAATCCATTGTATTTATGGGCAGAACACCTTTCTGAGTTGGCGACCTTCGGCCGCGCTTATAATAAATAAACCCGAGCTACGCCATATCAAGTCCGGGTGGTTGCCTGAACCATTACTTTCGCCGCGGTACGCATTTTTCGCACGTTTTTAGGTACAGCCTAATAAAATTACAACAACCACATGAAAACTTCCAGCTTTGATTGCAAATATCTCTGCAGAGAAGCAAAGTATTAAACAAGCGTTTCGGGATTAGTGATCCTGAGCTAATTTATTAGCAGTTGATCCCTACAGGAAACAAATACCAGAAAATGGTAGGTACTGTTTAAAAAAAAATGATTTTTTATACTTTATATATTTGCAATGAATTTGAACAGGAGTGCCAATATCTTTCATTTAAAAAGTCTACATCAAAGTCAAAATTTCCTCAATTTCAACTCACTTTTCTAGATTTTGCCAATGTGTTATTGCAAAAAACACATGAAATTGATGGAAAATGTTCCACTTTGATTGCAAATATATCTCAGCAAAAACGAAAATACAATTTATATATATAACCTTTTTCTCGATATCGAGAACTAAATCCCCTTTTAGTGGAGAATGCTATAGTTCTCGACAGTTCCTTAAATCGTTCTCTAGCCTTCTACCCTAGAGGAGGTCATTAGAATTCGAATCGTCTTCTAATCGTTTTCTAACCTAAATGTTTGCTGGGTATTTTCAAAAAATGCTCTAATGCATATACATATGTACGTATTTTAAATAATTTATAACTTTTTCATTACAGAATCGATAAGCACAAGTACATGTTCTGAAGAGCCTGAAACTCAGCTTAGGGAAGGATTACAGCTCCACAAAAAACGGGAGTTTCAGCAGCGAGCCGCAGACAAATCAGGACAGTCCACCGGTCAGCAAGCTGCCAGCAATTAATTATCTCAAGACTTATATACTTATGTAGTATTTAACTTTATTTGAGTTATTTTTATTTAATTTTTTTCATTTAATTTTATTTTCGTTTAATTTTTCTTTATATATCATCATATATATTATTTTTGTAAGGTCTTTTTGTGTTTGCTCCTAATTTTCTGATCTCATTTGAAACCAATATTTATAAATAAGGTATCGTTTTAAAGGTGGGGGTTAGCTCTACATGCGAACCCTTATATTAATTAGCGGATTGCTTTTGTTTAAGCGTATTTTATAAAAATTAATTTGTTTAAATAAACCATTGTGAATTCACAGAAAAATCAATTTGTACTGCAACGCTATTGTGACTGACATTCATCAGACTTCAGAGCGGTGTTGCCAGAATCGGGGATATCGCCCTTTTTGGGGGATTTTCCGTCTGCCAATGTAATTTCGAAATGGTTTGGTTTTTGTTTCCTTTGGGGGTTATTTGCAATCAATGTTGCAAGTTTTCATGTGGTTGTTGTAATCACATTAGGCCGTCCCTAAAAATGTTCTGCGCAGAAATGCTGAGAATGGCGTAGCCTGTGTTGGACCGGACGAGTGTTATTTTTATAAGCAACTCGGAAAGGTGTTCTGCACACAAATACCATGGATCCCGATCCGAATTGGGTTTGGACCTTGGTCCTTTTTCGGGATTTTGATAATAATTTTTCACTGAAACAAAAAATTAAAAAAGCGCTCCGGGATTCGTGATCCTGCTGTCAATACACGTTTTTTGAGCCCTCTCCCATAATTTTTTAAAATTTTTTTGCAGTTGACCCCTAAAGGAAACAAATACCAATGCTTTTTGGCTATAAAATCCCCAATTCATGATTTAAGCAACATCGATTGGTTTTCCAAAGGACTGAAACCGAAACCGTAACCGTAACCGATTAACCATTTCATTTTTTAAAACCGAACCCGAAACCGTAACCGTTATTTTGATCTGAAACAGAACGAAACCGAAACCGTTTCAAAAGCCGGAACCGGTTTTGAATTTTTTTGTATGCCTTTTTTCTTTTTATGGGAACATATTTTTTTTTACACAAACGTACTCTGGAAAGCTTTCATGGAAGATTGTGGAGCAATGTTACAAAAGACACGTTTTGACCTCAGTATCAAATTCCTAAAGAGGAAATTAAGCTACATATAGCTGAATGGATGCATCGAAAACAATTTACGAGATCCGAGAAAAATGCCCGTATCATATATTTTGACGATTTATTTCTTTTAGTTTCCATTCTAATATTTGTCTATAAGAAAAAGTAGTAATTTTTTTTTAAATTACATTGCAGAAATTTCATAAATACATAGCGTTAATAATATTTATTACAATGCACAGCAGCCGGCTTGGTATTGGACCAAACCAACTTTTTTAAGTTTTTCGAAGTTAGCCTCCAATACTAAGTTACGGGCTTTAGAAGTTCGAAGTTGAACCCTTCGAAAATTTGGTTTTCTAATTCTTTTGTTTAAGAAATTTAAAAAAAAATACTGTTTCAAAAAAAAAAGAAAGTCAAGTAATAGGAGCAAGAAGGCCACGCCCACATTTAAAATTTTTCAATTTTTTTCACAAAACAATACATACATACTTAAGTTTTGTAAAATTTTTTGGCGTAAGTGTTTTTATATGGAAACCGAAACCGGAACGAAACCGTAACCGAAACCGAAATAAATTTTGAAGAACGAAACCCGATCGTGTTACAAAACCGAAACCGAAATAAATTTTGAAGAACGAAACCGAATCGTGTTACAAACCCGAAACCGAAACCGGAACGTTATTTTAGTCGGTATCGTACCTTGGTTTTTCGCCGCTGAGGAACAAACTCAGAGCAGCACTACAAAAATTTGAAGAGAAATGTTTTTGAAGGTTCTAATGATAACCTGTACATTTGTCGCGCCATAGTTCTTTTTAGGTGTGTTTTTCCATGCTAGAAAAAAAATTTGGCACTCTTGAAACTGGTTTGGTACAAAAAATAAATGTAAGGGGCAACACTGCGCTGGACTGGTAGTGGTGCAAGTCTTTGATTTTGATTAAAAAAAGACAATGGTAAATGGACATTCTTTTCAAATGTTCAAATGTAGATGGCGCGCGGGCTGGTAATTGCCAGTGGTGAAAGTCTGTTGCGAATATTTTTCTTATTCTTTCTCACAACAAGTGCATTTGATTTTATTTGTTAATTGAAAATCTTTTATTTCTTATTGGATCTTTTATTATACACCGTGATAAAATATACTACACCATTTCAAGTTGGATTTTAGAAAGCGCATCGATTGGATTTTAGATTTGTCAATTGGATTTTAGAAAGAGTCAGTCGAATTTTAGAAAAGTTAATTGGATGTTAGAAAGCGTCAATTGTATTTTTGAAACCCGAAAAAATTTAAATTCTGTCTTTCTAAAATCCAATTGACGCTTTCTAAAATCCAACTGACTGTAAATTTATACTTTCCAAATGGCGTAAATAGGATTTCAGAAAGCGTCAATTGGATTTTAGAAAACATAAATTGAAATTTTTTTAAGTTTTCTAAAATCCAATGGACGCTTTCTAAAATCCAATTGACGCTTTCTGAAATCGAATTGACAATTCTAAAATACATTTAACGCTCTCTGAAATCCAATTGACAATTCTAAAATCCAACTACCGCTTTCTAGAATCTAATTGACTATTCTAAAATCCAATTAACGCTTTCTAAAATCCAATTGACAATTCCAAAATCCAACTAACGCTTTCTAAACTCCAACTTGAAATGGTGTAGATGGACCCGTGCGCGTCTTGCGCAAAAAAAAAAAACAAATGGTTTGAAATCGTTTACTTGCGTCATACAAACTTATGTAAAATTGTCGGAAATTTGATAAAAAGCAATCGATTTTTTCTATAAATATGACTCAGTGGCCACATGTATTTTTTTTTTACAAATTTTCCTTAAATACAATATTTGACATAAAAATAAAATCATTTGTAATTTTTTGTTTGAATGTCGCTTGGGCTGTAAAAGTTATATCTTGGAATCGCCTTGCTCTAGAAAATGCCACATACAACTGTCCGTGTGAAAACACACATTGAGCATTAATTCTGACGGGCAAAGGGAAGTAAATTTAGACGAAGTTAATATATTTTTAGACTGTCGCTATGTTAGTCCTCCAGAGGCAATGTGGCGACTTCATGAGCGCCAACTCTTTCATCGTTCACATACTATTGAACGGCTGCGCAAGGCGCGCACGGGTCCACCTAGTATTTACTTACTATGTAAGACTGAACTATGCAAGACTAAACTGTGTTCAAGGTTTTAACACTATGAATTGAAATAATTAACCAGACTTTAATTACACATATGAAAGTACATAATATATATAACTATATATTATATTTTAGGCTTCCGCATTAGTCATCATAACTTTCTCAAAGAATTGGAAAGTCTTCTGACTTTACTAAAATACTAGTAATAATTTCGTAAAGCGAAAGATTAAAAAAATTTTATCATAAGATAAAAAGAAAAATGAAATGAAGGCTATTGAATATTGCCGAAAGAATTTCGTAGTACTCTGTAGCTGAATAGATAGCACTTTAGTACAAGTGTGTGGGCGCGCCGGTTCGATAAGGGGTTAAACATTTTCAAATATATAAATATTTTTATTTACAACTACCGATTTGGTTTCGAAAAATTCATACAAATTTCTTAACAACTCCGCAAAGAAATCGGTTTCGATTTCGGAAAAAGATTTAGACGCAACGTAACGATTTCAATAAAAAAGTTCGAAATTATTTGTTAAATGGGAATCTAAGTATATTGGTTTCAATAAGATAACTGCTTTTTTTGACAAAGGAACATTAATTTAATCAAATTAATTAATTTTGAATATAATAGTATAGTTAGAGTTGTTTAGAATATATAAATATACTAATATTGCATACTGAAATGCTAGAAAAATAAGAAAATGTACCTAATACAATTTAACTTGTGTAAAATGGACAATAAAGGATCACCCTACAAAGAAGTTTAGTAGATAAGTGTGATGAGATTATGTTGTTTTGAAATTGGTTCCATACTTTTTCACTAAGGTTAACCACAATTTTCAATTTTAACGTCATTAGAGTGCACATACAATTGAATTACGAATTTTCGTAGACTGGAAAAAAAGTTTTAGGTAATGCTATGGATACACACACGGATATTATCTCCAATAAATCTTCTTTAATCAGATCCAAATTTTACCCTGATACACACAAAAATTGAGATTAACAGCATTGAGAATTACTACTTTGGTTGTTATTGCACTATATTCTTACCTACCTCAGCGACATCTAGTTGTCGAAAGTCGGATCTTAGAAACCAGCGCGACGCCTATCTGTCAGCTACCCTTAATTTCATAGTGTTTCTTGATGTTGTCTATTTATGTACAGAGTGTTGCCAGTGCAAATTTTTTAAAACTGCTCAAATCTTCTTAATTTTTGGGAGTTTATAATGAAGATTATGCTCAAGTTAACTCCCAAAAGCGCTAATGTATCAGCCGAATAAGAAGTAAATTCTATTGAATGCATGAAAATCAAATGAAATGTGCACACTTCAAATGTAAATTATAAGTAAAATATGAAAATTCACTTGTGTCAACATGTATAAAACTATACCCAAGATGTAGATATGTAGGTAAAATAGTCAGTCATACGCAATGTGACGGCAGATACAGGGACTTGCCTATGTTAATAAGATTATTGATAGTCGGGTAAGAGACTAACCGGATGGGTGAGCCAGGTAACTTTAAAGAGGAAGAAGAACTTGACTTAAAGATTATTGAATTCTATTAAACAAAATAGTAAAAAGCTATTATATAAGAAATAAAAGAAAAAAAAAAATAAAAGAAAAAAAATAAAATAATAATAGTAAAAATATATATTAAAAAAAAATACTTTTTAGCTAAAAATACCATACATAACTATTCAGTTACATATCATACTACTAAGTTGACATTTTGAATCAGATTACTTAAGTAAGTCAAAACAAACTTAACTACTCTTAAGAGAGATACTACTAGCTAACCGCCCACATATTTGAATAGGCAAAGTGATACAGAAGTCAAAAGCATCTCTAGATATAGAATATCTGTGGCGTTGCCGCATTTTATGCGTTATAAAGAGTAAAATTGAAATGTATGAGAATTCTTGTATGATTAGTTGTGATGAAAACCAAAACGATAACAAATTGTGAATACTTAAGCAAATGAACTAACTATTTCTGGAAACTTGAAGGACCTCAGAAACTTGCAACAGAAGCCTGCAATAAATACACATGAAATTAAAAACCACATTTACGAGTAAAAGCAACCAACCAACTTGTAATGCAATGAAATGCGACGAATAAAAAGTAGATATGTTAAGTAAGTTTGAGAATGAGAGCAAAGTGACATTTGAATGTGAATGCGTTCTTGTGAAGTACAGCGAATTATGCCCTGCAGTGCAAAAACAAACGAGTCTTGCAAAATACATGCCCTTATTTAGAGCTTCTTGACGGGAACCAAACTAGTCCAAAAAAGACTAGTTCATGTACATTTCTTCAATGTACATGAACTTCCTTGGACCTCTTCTGTAGCAGCTTTATAAAAAAAACCGATTTAAAACCTTTTGTTTTGTTGCCGAAAAATGAAGAAAGCTGAGACGTGTAAATTTTCTATCGTCGCTCGCTTGCCAGAAGCACGAATGTGCCAAAATTAAAATTCTGGGAAATCGTATTTGAAAGTTTAGTGCTCTCACAAAATTTGAAAATTTTGCAAGTAATATTCGCGTTGTACTTTCCCCTGATATAGTTTTTATTTTAATATTCCTTCAATAATGCACATTCATCTTTTGAAAATTTCAAAACTAAATTTTTTAAATATTTCTTTGCGCCAGAAGCATGAATGTGAAGCACATTCGTGTTTGTGGCCCAATAAAAAGGTCTAAAAATTGGATTTCTAGATTTTTTTAAATTTTCTTTGTGCCATATAAACGAATGTGAATCAAAATTGTTACGTATACGCCGTGACATCTCTTGTTGAGGGAGTAACATTCATGTTTCTGGCAAAATTTAAATTAAAAAAAAATTGGAAATTAAATTTTTAGACATTTTTGTTGCGCCATAAACATGAATGCGTAGTACATTCGTTTTTCTGGCACAATTTTGAGAGAATGAACTACATATTCATGGAAATGGCATTGCAAATTTCCGAAGATTCCTTGTGAACCTACTAACTCAAGTATGGAACATTCATGCCTCTGGCATGCGAGCGACGATATAATCTATACATCGCTGCCTCAGAATGTCGTTTGTGAATTTTGGGCAGAACGAAGTCTGCGGGGTCAGCTAGTTCATACTAATAATTAAAATTTCTTTTCTAGAATAGAAAAAGTAAATTTTTGGGTCACACGCCAAAGCTTCATAGATCGATTTCGGGACTTGCTAGTTCCACTCATCAGTATGATTTAGGCAACACGTCGATAACCATTCGGGGGGGGGGAGGGGAAGAAGTTTGTGAAGCTGAAATGAAAACAAATTAATTTTTGGGCAGGACAACGTCTGCCGGGTCTACTAGATTAACATAATAAATTCAAAAATTTAACAAAAAAT
>CAXKVI010000001.1:48035583-48055583 GCA_964058755.1 Campiglossa producta | reverse complement strand
AGCTTTCAATAAATAAAGAAGCTCTCTTAAGTCTAAATAAAATTACACTCTTCTTATAATCATTGGTCCTAAACATCGTCATCACTCGTCTATTAGGTTCGCATAAATAAACAACTCCCTCACCTCAATCCTCCAGTAACATACTAGCAAAGGTATTTACTTTCATTTAATCACTTTCACACTTTTTTGTTTCTTCCTTCACACAAGATTAAATCAATACCATCTGCGACGCGACATCATTTAACACCAATCTATCCTTCTTAGAGACATTTTCTCGGTGCTTCACAATAAAGCTTTTAAAACCATAAAATCAAAGAGATTATGCTGCATCAAGGGTTGACTTTGGTGTTGACACTTGATTATGACCCTATGCGACATTAGAGCGCACACTTTCCTACAAACGTTAACATGACCGTAATAATAAGTAAAAGTATAAAGTTTGCAATAATGCGCACCAAAAAGTAGAGTGGTTGGTTGAAGCAGTTGCTATCACCGTTAGCTTCGTCATTAATCTAATGAGACTAGATAGACATAGCTATATATGATGGTCTAGGATGAGCAGACCGCCCAGTGAGTAGCATATTTGTCGTTTTTGCACTGAGCTTGTCATTTACTTCTATGTATTCGTGTTTGTATCACTTCTATGAAGTTAAGCAGCGCATTCTAAATTCGTTTGTTAGTTCTTTCGAACTTTACCTCATTAGTTGCTCAGTCAATCTCTTGGCTAAATGGCCATTCACTAGCATTAAAGATGCAGGCGTACTTACTTATGTACACATCGCTCATTTTCTCTCATTATTACTATTATAATTTTATTTTATTTTATCTTCTTATAATCGGTGAAGATTCGGCCAGTTCACCAGCATGTCGTTGTTTATAATGGTGTAGAAAGTTTGAAATCCATGAATATTGTTTTGTTAAAGTAGGCTATACATTAGTCCGGATCGGTCCCCATACAAAAAAAAAAAAAGACACGTGAAAGAAGTTAACTTCTTAAGTTCAGAAATAACGAAATATGAATAAGATGTATTCGAGAATAGTTAGGATTCACAATATCTGACTTCCGTGAAGTGGACCAGAGAAACGATCCATTCGAAAATATATTATATATGGTGCGTTTTCCTTAAAATTTGGTACATGGGTAGAATTAGGACTAAATTAACAAAGGCCAATATGAATGGGATATAGAGGAAGAGGGGCTTGGTAGAAGGAAAGAGGGCAATGAAGAGCAAAAGGGGGGGGGGGGGGGGGAGATAGGAAAGAGAGTTGTACGAAGAAAGATAGGAAGACTATTTGAAATACGACCGAAAATACCTTTCATTTGATACCCATATTGGCATATCTTACTCAATATTTAAAAAAAATTGAGACAGGTGGCAACCCTGTGCACCACCCAAAGTGGCAAAACCCACGCGTATAATCTTAGAATGTATCATACTATCCATAATGCCAAATTTTATCCAAATCGGTTGAGCGGTTCCTGAGATATAAGAAAAAAAATTTTATTTCGATCGCAAAATAAAAGTTTTTCTTTCGTAAATGTGCTTTTCACTTTGTTGAGTGTAATTATTATTTTTGGATAAATTTTTAGGTCATTTTGGGATCATTTTGGGCCTACCTTGGCATCAATTTTGGATCATTTTGGGCTCATTTTCGTATAATTTGGGGATAATTTAAAAGTGTTTTTGGGTTCATTTTGGGATCGTAATATCGCCCGAATGATCTAATTATACCCAACAAAGGGAGAAGCACATTCACGAAACAAAAACTTTTATTTCCCGATCGAAATAAAAAAATTGAAAAATAACTCTTATTTTGCGATCGAAATAAAAAAGTTTAAAAATAACTCTTATTTTCCGATCGAAATAAAAAAGTTTAAAAAAAACCTCTTATTTTCCGATCGAAATAAAAAAGTTTAAAAATAACTCACAAAAACTCCCACAGAGCCAATTTTTTTGTCAGGAGCTTAGGTTCACCCCAGGAAGAAAACTGCAGAAGTCCCCATCGATCCCATTTGTGCTAAAAGATTTGTTCAGGGTTCAAAATCGGGAAAAATAAAAAAACCTGAAATTTGGAGTTTTTTCGACTTTTATCCCCGAATAACTTTTTTCACACATATGGGATGGATGGGGACTTTTGAAGTTTTCCTTCTGACTGTGAACCTAAGCTCTCTATCAAAATGTGGCTCAGAGTATTTAAAAATATTTTCAAAAAAGTTTCAAAAAAGTTTCAATAATTAAAAGAAATTTTTATGAAAATGTGTTTTTTGAGAAAAATTTACCCACGCGCTACAGGAACCAGAGAAGCCGACATATGTTTCGATGATACTGGAATTACATCTCTTCATGGACTTTTCTTCCCGGCATTGTGAGATATATATTCATAAATGGACACTGAGAAGGGTTTACCTTCAAGCTGGGTAGTGACCTAAGGTGTTGGACCTTCTAGCATACAAGTCACTACAGTGTTGTGAGTTCGACTCTCATCGCAACATATGTCAGCTTGTCTGGTTCCTGCAGCGCGTGGGTAAACTTTTCTCAAAAAACACATTTTCATACAATCCCGAAAATTGCTTCACAATACCGTCGGTATTTACAGCAATAGACTACAAGTCAAAAGCAACAAAGAGTTTAAAAGAAAATTCACTTTGAAAAAAATGCCATTTTTCCCCATACAAAATGTATGGGAAAGGGCGTAAAAAAATAGCCACTCCTAAGGGTTAAGTTAGAGCGCTAATGTTTTGCATTTTCTCATCAATGCCTAACTTTTTAGGGGGTAAGACCAAGTCGACATTTTTTTTGAATCACCCTAATATGCACATATGCTTTGTTAGGCTTTACCAAACTATAACTTTATACCTCTCTCATTTGCCTTTATTGTTATTGTCATAACATTCACATCCAATTTCTGAATCATATTGTTCTTTCGTAATATGCTCGTTGACAGTAATTAGTTGAGTTCCTTGTGGGGCAGTGGGCGAGCATTATTCTTGTGCGCACAACAAAAAAAAAAAAAAAACTAAAACTATTTTCCAAATGAAAGTTTATAACTAAGCTAGTCGTTTGGTAAATGAGTTAACGAAAAGGTTATTAATGAGTTGCGGATGAAATGGCCATATTATGTTGACAAGCTGTCACTGAGAACTGCGCCAACTGATGGACATTCGCTAAGTAAGGGCAGCACTCCCGAAGGGGCACTACCCCAGCAGAGTAATAAACTTATTCATATATTTTTTGTGTTTACTTAAACACTTTGAAGCCCATTTTGCCGAATTTGTGTTAATTAATTTAACATTTGGGTCATAACAATAGGATATTAAGGATGCGTTATTAGAAATAATTAATTTATTACTTGTAGAATTATCAAATCGCATGCATGGGTAGATAGGTAGTTATTTAAATTCTAGGGACTAAAACTGACACATTAATCATCCAAACTATTCTGCTAGCCAGCGACTAAGTGGATTCTTAATTCCATGAACAATACCTTCATAACGCTAGCATATTGGTAGCTGGTACAGCTGCTCACATCATATCCTGCTGTATTGAGGTGTTTTAAAACTGGTTAGTTAACTGCAGTGTTCTAAAATAAATTTAAAATAATCACAGGGCTCTTTTTACTTAATGTTCGGTGGGACCCATGTGCATACGAAGAGTCAGTCCTAATCCACCCAAGATTCAATTGCATTTATTTTTATACCCAGCGTACTAGTACTAGTACAAGGGTATTATAATTTTGTTCACATAACGGTAGTACGTAACCGCACAACTTAATCGAGATAGATATAAAGTTCCATATATGAAAGTTCTTGGGTTGAAAACAGAAGTTCATTAAGGCATGTCCGTCCGTCCGTCCATCTGTGGACACGATAACTTGAGTAAAAATTGAGATATTTGCATGAAATTTTATATACAGGTTACTTTTGGCCAAGGTGAAAATGGGCTAAATCGGATGATAAGCACGCCCCCTTTTTCGAAATCGAAATTTTCGATAATCACATAAGTTGACATATCTCGGTAGCTGAAATGGCTAAAATGATATAAATTTATAGGTGAATCCCCCTGGTAATTCTCTTATGAGTTTTCCATAAATTTTTTAAAGTGGCCGTAGCACCGTTGGGAGTATACCTGATGAAATTGGATAAAATCGCCCTCCAACCACGCCCACTTTCGATAACAAAAACTTCGAAAATCACCTAAATTGACATAATTCGGTAACGGAAATGGCTAACATGATATAGTTTGGTAGGATGAATCCCCTAGTCATTCTATTATGATTTTTTGATAAATTTTTAAAAGTAGGCGTGGCACCGCCACGGTAGAACGATGAAACTGGTACCAGGTATACTAGCATAATAGGGAGTATACCTGATGTAATTGGACGAAATCGCTTCCCAACCACACCCACTTCCGAAATGGAAAATTTCGAAAATCATATGAAAACTAACGCTGGGTAGTTAATGTTCGGCTTACCCGAACTTAGACTTCCTTACTTGTTGTTGTTAAATAGTCACTCAATTTTATCGTTCACTCCAGCCACTTGTCATTGGCGGAATACCTACCGCAAAACTGCATTTTCATTTACCCAAATCAGTTTGGCCAAGGTTGAGTGTAGAAACCACATATAAATACGAAAATGTACGTATACAACATTTACGAGGAAACCAAACTGTTAATATTTCAGTGTACTGCGAATTTATCCACATTAATAAGTGGACGTCATGGCCTAGGAAGGCACAGTAGGCACCAGCAAAATCCGACGCCAATTGGAAAGCCCCAAGGGCGCTCTAATCATCCTCCATTTGTTTTCTCCATCTCAGTCGAGGCCTCCTTCCTCTTCTGCCAATTCGGGTGTCGATAGGAAAACCTTCTGTGCTGAACTTCTTTTTCTATTCGCATAACATGACCCAGCCAGCGGAGCCCTTGGGCTTTAGTTCGCTGAAGTGGGGTCAGGTCTGTGTAAAGCTCGAATAGCTCATCGTTAAATTTCCTTCGATACTCGCCATTGGCATCACGGTAAGGATCGTAAATCTTCCGGAAAACTTTTCTCTCAAATACTCCAAGGGCCATCTCATCTTCTCCTGACACTGTCCATGATTCCGAGCCGTACATCAGGACTGGTATGATGAGAGACTTATAGAGCGTGATCTTTGTTTGTCGAGAGAGGACCTTACTTCTCAATTGCCTATTTAGTCCAAAGTAACACTTGTTGGCAAGAGTTATTCTTCGTTGGATTTCTAGACTGATATTATTTTCGGTGTTAATGCTGGTTCCCAAATAGACGAAGTCCCTCACAGGATCAGTTTGAAGTAATCGCACGAAAGGGAGTCGCCCTGTCTGAAGCCTCGTTTGGTTTCAAATGGCTAAGAGAGGTCCTTTCCGATTCTGACGGAGCTGTTGGTATTGCTCAAGGTTATTTGGCAAAAGCTGTATAAGCTTTGCAGGGAAGTCATAAGATTACACATAAATATTACCTAATAAAAGGAATCTTACATCTATATTATGGCTGGCTGAAATTTTGCTTAAAATCCGTTTAACCATTTTCCATGAAGACTGTCAAAATAATCACTAGCCCTTTAATAGTAAAATACATACTCTCTCTCTCTCTCTGTGGTAATAAAACAATTTGTGCTGTCACTAGCTCAGTATTTAAAGCAATTCACAATACGAAAATGCTCAGCTGTCCCTATGCATGTTGTCATCATTCTATGCCACTTCAGCTAAATTTAATTTATAAACTTCTCACGTACTTAGTTACATCAAATTTAAATCGTTTAGCCTTCTCGTTCGAGTCAATTGATATTCAAATTGCATTCAAATCATTTGTTTGGCATTAAAATGTTACATTAACTTTATTTTGATATAACACAGTGTATTTACTCTTATTAAGGTGGGTCGAATTGTACGAATGTAAAATTGTCGGCAGTCGTGTAGGTTGTAATTGTACACCCCTTATCATAATTATAAGACACTTCGTTCTGACATGTTCTAAGCCCTTATGTCATTTTATAGTCATTTTCATTTTTTTCTTGTAGAATTCTTAATTGAAAACAGTAAAAGTCTCCGCTATAGGCGTTTACTCTAATTTTGTAAAGTTAAAAAACTGTTTGGTTAATTCCCCCATTTTTTTGAAATATTTTGAAACAAAAAATCGAAAATGCCATTTCAATTTTACTCTAACAAAGTGTAAGTTAGAGTAAGTATTTGAAAGTTTATTCCTCTCGCAACATTTTAAATCTTAGTTTTTGACAATACGTTTTTGCAGGTTATATTCTCATTATACTCTTTTCACTAATATAGTTTTTACGTTAATATTAATCTATTACAAATTTCAAATGTACATTGTTTTTAACTTTTACTTTGCCAGATGTATGAATGTGTTGCACTCAATAAGAGAAACCATGGCGTTCGTTTTTCTGGCACAACTTTCAAAGATCGAGCTCCACATTCATGAAAATGGCCTTGCAAATATCCGGGGGTTCCTTGCACTTTGGAAACGCAGGATTTCGTGAATCGTAGAGAAAGGAGAGGTTAAGCACGTGAGCCTATTAACTCAAATCTGGAAAATTCGCAATATTCATGTCTCTGGCAAGCGAGCGACGATATGTATCCCAAAATCAAAATTTTTAGTTCTATTGAAAAAATGTCTGATGCCTCCAAAAAAACTTACACTTTGTTAAACCAAATTTGAACAGGCTAAAAAATGGCATTTTTGTATTCCATGGTTCCTAACGGCTACAAATAAATTCCTTAAAATGTCTTGCAACATTCCAACCAGCAATGGTAAGATTTCATCTTCGACGAGCCATTTTTTGTCTAAACAGTACGACCCACCCTAATAAACATGTATATCTACCTATGTGTTGTAGAGCAACATATTTGTGAGTGCTTTGGGACGACGAATTTGTCAGACCACTTCTTAAATTAAGTTGTTACAAGAGATGACAGTTTCGTAACAGTGAAAATTGGAAGTAAATCTCATGTCTTCAATAAGAATATTTTGACATTATATTATAAGTAGATAAATTGTTATACTAAGAGCTAAATGTAAAGCAAAGAGCTAAACTAGAACTTCAGTCACCATAAGTTTACTGATATTCCCAGCCAGGTTAGTCTTAAGATATTCCTTTTTTCTCCTCCAGCGTTAATGTGAGGCGACAGCTTCCACTTCCCCTTCTCCCTTCCCTTCTACAGTTATAGGACACTTATTTAGTCATATCTGATCTCTTCTCCACACAGTTTGTCGTGCAGACTCCTTAACTTCTTAGCTTACCATTTTCTTATTTGAGAACACTGTGTTTCTTAAGCGTTACTCGAGTCGTTCTCTAGCGTTGGAGATTAGAGAATAGGGCTGGTATCTAATAGTTATTCCTCTAATCTTTATCCAACCTGATGGTTTGTTGGGATACTGTAATCACATTCGATCGCATTCTTTATCTTATTTATATTCGCCTTCTTTAATTCTCGACAAAAATTAAGAACGTGGATGAAACTTGTTGAGTTTTGACGAATTTTAGTCCATCTCACGTACGTACATTGAAAAAGCTTTAAAACATTCGCTTGCTGTCAACTTTCCATATCAACTACTACGAATAGAATTGTTGACTTCTTGTTGTTGCTACATAGAGCAGGTGGTTTTAGCGTTTCGCTGTTAATATTTTTTGTTTTTTTTTTTTGTTTTGTTTGTTTGCAACTAACTGCAATAACCATTGCAAAAGTTTTAATTAATTTTTCCCCGACTTGTGCTATCGACAACAAATCACATAAGCACACACAGACGCATGTTTGTAAGCTCATGGGCGTAGGTAAAATTTAACTAAGGTTGGGAAAGGAGATAGCAAAGAAGAGAGAGAGGTGACTGATTGGATTTCCTAAGAATTCTCTGTCGTGGCAGATATCTCGATACGACTATCTTTATGTGATCGAAGAATACAATTGAAAATTTCATTGCCTTTTTTTCAGAAAAAAATAGCTAAGGAAATCTGTAGTAGGAGTATCCAAATTGTTCTCTCAAGAGAACGGTGTAACAGATGCAAAAAAAAGGTATTTCTAAACGTGGTCTCGAAATCTTGTGGATTTTCAAGAAAATTATTATTACCTTGCTAAGTGCCCCCTCCCCTACTTTCCTTTTTCAATCTGTTTTCATCCATGTGTACTCTTTAGTGAGATTGTTTGAATTTACTATTTAATGGCAATATGACTGTTGCATGCCACAAGTATTCAGCACTTATATATGTCATATGTTCATACTTAGGTGCATTAAACCGACAAGTTTCTCAAAAGGGTATTCAATTATTGAGTTCTCGCGATACAACCGGAGTCAACTGTTAGATTTTTTTGGTCGGCCTAATGTGCACACATACCCTCACATAGAAATTTGCATTCTGTTTATTGAGTGCTCCTGAATTTGTGCATCGTTGCACAATAATGTAGCAGCGAAAGGAAATATGAATGTTGCTAGTTTTAATTTAGTTCATCAAAGCGGAAGTTATAACGCAAATTTATGTTCGGATTATGGTGTAAATATGTTAATACAAAATATGCGTATCTATCGATCTACCCAAAGACATATGTAGATATGTATATATCAGCGATATACAATAGGCTCCTCGGTTTGTTTTTTTCCAAAGCCGAAGTTCGGTTGTTCTACATATTATGCACCATGTTTCTAAATGCGAGAAAAAAAAACAAGGTAAAAAAAGGCACTATCATCTTTCGGTCCGTGTTCCTTTAACTGACGCAAATTATCTTAATTAAAGCTCACAAAGCTCATTTAAGTTTCCAGCGATGTACATACATATGTATTAGGGGGGGCCAAAAAAGCCCGATATTCGTTTTGTTCGAAAGGCATACGAAAATCGAGTTCATTGTCAAAAATGAGGTATACTTAATAGCAAAATATGAGTTTTTATGTTAATGGGAAAAGCGAGCCACATCGCCGTTTTTATTTTCGTGACAAGCTTCTAGGTAAATGAATATTTCTTCTCACCTAAAAAATGTACAGCCAATTTTCACCCCATTATTTGCAGGGAATTAAACGCTCTACAATAGAGGAAGTAGGTATACAGGGTTCGGAAACATTCACTCTCGTTCACACGCATTCACGAACATGAAAATTGAAAAAACAAAATGAACTCGCGTTCGTGAATAATAACGCATCAAAAAATCCACACCGTTCACGTTCATGAATGCATTCGCGAATCATTCACAAACGCATTCTCAAATCTATGTAAAAACGTTCTTCTTGTCGTTCATCTTTTATAAATGTATGCATATGTTACGTGAAAAATTCGCGAATGCATTCAAGAACCTTTTTCTTTCCGTTTTCTGAATCCTAGGTGAAGTATTTTTCTTGAATAATTTCCCTATCTTCTCATTTCTTATTTATTATTTTATTGCTCACTGTTCTTATGTCATCACCAACAAACACAACCAATTACACATACACACCATTGCTCCCATTGCACCGATGATGACACAGAGTTTTTGCGATTGCATCATTCCGTCAAAGTGCAAGTATGCAATGACATTGAAGGAAATTTGTCTCTGGGGTAAGTGATGGAATGTGGGCTGAAATGCTCTCACTTGCACACAGTTCCATGAAATTGCCTCAGCATAACAACATATCGTTGACTTTTTCAGTCCAATGGGAGCATTTCAATTTTTCTTCAGTTTGCAACATTGTCCTCGTAATCTGGTAATTAGTGATGTTGTGGCATATCGTTGCACTGCTCAAAGTCGCTTATTCAAGCTATCGCGTAGTATGGACGTGTGTATCAGCTATGTACATATATAGCTAATTGTAGAATGGACTCCTTTTTCACAAGTGGTGCGATATCGTCAGCCAGCCGCTGTATATGTGTATGTGTGAGTGAGTGTTCCATGATGCAGCTATGCACATTTTAAATGCATTCACTTTAATTAATTTTTCCGACTTGAAATGACTAAATCCCCAACGAATGCGACAATTGAGCCAGTGAGAAGTCAAATGGAAAGTAATAACAAGACACGGTCGAATACGCGCTGATGTTAGTAAGTGAACACAATCTCAAATTGAATTAAAAGAAAATTCATTTCCATCTACTACAATAATTGTGTGATCCGTTCAGTTATTGCTTCAATCTTTAATTCTAATGAAAAGTTTTCCTTCCTCAGTTTTACTTTTTCCTATCTTTTACACGCTGCGTCGCTCGCATCGGAGATCATTAAAATAGAAGCGAATCATTGTGATAACTATATATTATAGCTTGCCTTATCCCTATCTCTATTACCATCCTTATACCTACCCCTATCCTACTCTTCGGAAAAAAATTATTCCAATGTAGATTTATGTGCGCTTCGGGCATAAACGATTATTTTAATGGGTTGATCATTGGTCCACTTCCCGGAAAAAACACTTTCAATAAATAATTAATTTAGCCAAAGGGCTGCCAAAGTACCGAAGAAGAATATGCTGAAAATGGATCGAAAATTACTTTTTTAATGAAAATTTCGAAATAATAAAAAGTTTATGTTTCACATCAAGTACACATAAATTTATATAGGGCGTTCATCTAACTGAGCTGATAAATGTATAAATTTACGCATTTCGTTATTATTTTTTTTTTTAATTTTGAATCGAGTCGAGTGTGACGACTTTAAAATCGAGAATTTTGTCGATTTTTTAGAGAAATGGAGTACTGAATCGCAATGATCGTCTACCTTTACGTTTTTCGCCAACTACACGAAAGCCACTGTTCAATGTACATTTTTTGTTTGTGTTTGACTCTTCGTCTCGTCAAAAGCGGCCTTTACACGATCAAATTGTGTGACAAACATGGTGTGATGAAAAAGAAAAATTGCTTTCGTTTAACCGTCACATGTTGTCATACTTCATTTCTCTGTTATTTGTGAACGAAGCAACATGGCACGCGCATTGGTTGCAGCACTTGTATTTGACATTTTAGAAGAGACGAAATAGAACAAAATAGGCAGAATTCTTTTTTATTTTATTTTTGTATTCTTCGCTTTTAATTTTCCAGATTTCTGGATAGCTTCGATATACTTCGAAGAACTCCTATCAAATTTCTTTGTTTGCCCGCGATGTCATTACCCTCCAATTTTTGCTTATCGACTGAAAAAATACACTACGTGCATGATGCAAGTGTTTACACTATCACACATGTGTGTCACACCATCATGTTTTCTAAAATTTTAGAAAACCATCACACATGTGTGACACACACGAATTTCTTATGTTCACACGCTCACACTTCTCATCACACCGCAAATGTTTGTCACACAATTTGATCGTGTAAAGGCCGCTAAAGAGGTTTCCGATTCACACGCTGTTATCGTATTGCCTATTGTTCGCCAATCAACACACGAACGATGCTTGTTTTTGTAGACGATAGCGCCGAATATGGCTGTTAGCCTCCTTTACTGATTTTCATTATAAATTCTTCGAGGTGGGAAGTTTAGATATGAAATGGTGGCCCCAGACATTTTAAGAGATTTGGCTATGAGCAATAGAAGTGAGGACTTTTCCCATTAACATTCGAATCTTGAAACCTTATCAGTGGCTTGGTTGAGGCAGAGCAGGATTTTTTCATAGATAGTTAAGCTCTATATTTTCTTCAGGAGAGAATTTATATGCAAATAAATTGTAGAAAACTTTTTTGAAGCTAACTTGTTAGTCGGTGATGCAAAATTTTTACGGAGAGGGAAATTTAAACGAAACAAGTAAGGAAGTCTAAGTTCGGGTGAAACCGAACATTACATACCCAGCTGGGCACATAAAGTGGGCGTGATCGTTCACAGATTTTTCTTATTTTCTGTGGTAGTACTCTACATAAACATAACATGCCTGGTACCTAGTTTCGTAAATCTATCTCACACCGTTCTGAAGTTGTTAGCAGTCGAATTTAAAAATTGCTTGACTCATAAGTGGGCGGTGCCACGCCCACTTTCCAAAATTTTGAAAAAATTATGTAAAGAATATGAAAGTTGATGTATGTACCAAATTATATTATTATAGCGAAATCAGTTAATTAGATATGGACTTTTCAATATTTCCACCTCCTTTCAATATAACTTTTATGAAAAAGTAGGCGTGGTCGCGAAGCGATTTCGTTTATTTTCTATAGCTGAATTTACCACAAGAATAGTATGTCCTCTACGAAATTTCGTTATACTAGCATAAACTGTTCTGAAGTTATTAAGAGTCAAAATTTTAAAATTTCTTCAAATATACGTGGGCGGTACCACGCCCCCTTTTCAAATTTTTTTATAAAATCGGCCTTACAACATCTAAATCAATACATATTGCAAATTTTATCATTGTAGCTGCTTCTAATATTGAATTAACCCATTTTATACGTTTTTCGAAATTTTCGATATCGAAAAAGGGGCGTGGTTATGGTCCGATTTTACCCATTTTCAATAGCAATCTATTCTGAACCCAAATAAGTACGCATGCCAAATTTGGTGAAGATATCTCATTATTTGCTCAAGTTATCGTGTTAACGGACAGACGGGCGGACGGACGGACGGACATGGCTCAATCAAATTTTTTTTGGATCCTGATCATATTGATATATGGAAGTCTATATCTATCTCGATTCCTTTATACCTGTACAACCAACCGTTATCCTAACAAAGTTATAATACCCTGTGTACAAGTACAGCTGGGTATAAAAATTGTGGCAACAGTGCTCGGACTTGAGGCAACGATTAGTGGCACAGTGTTCGGACTTGGGGCAACGCATAGTGCACAGTGGCATAGGAAAAGTGTGGTCCTCAATTCTGGTTAGAGCCTGCTTCTATCAGATTTTTTTCAGATCACAGCGGATAAAGCCAAGTCATCCTTAAAATAGATTCTTACTAGTGGAGGGTGGAGGATTGTTAGATTACATTATAAATGCACTGCAGTCAAGTCAGCAAATTCCTTAACACAATGAACAGCATAAAGCGGATAAATGTCAATATTGGCATAACAAATCGACATTGTGGTCACAGTTCAATTCCTCTAACCAACGAAATGGAGCAAGAGAGCGTAAATCCCCTGCTGTGGGCACATACGCTTTAAATCCTGCGAGTATCATCTCTTCATTGACTTTTGTATTATTATTATTGTTATTGCATTTTCTTGAATTGCTATTGTTTTTCTTTTATGCTTCTGTTTATTTGTTTTGCTGTTTTATTATTGTTGACATTCATGAGTTTGTGCTGCATTGGTTGATTCCTGGCCGTTGATGTTCATTGGCGGCCCTCCCGCAGCTTTGACAGATTATGCGGCAGATTAAGCGACGTTTCAGCTTGTCATTTTGACTTAAGCACCGCATGACACAACAACCGAAAGCATATTGCCACATTCACTATATATGTAGCATCAGCATGTGGCGTGCCAATTATACCACCATAGTTGCCCCACATGCCCCGACATGAATTCATTTGGATTGGAATCGCTACTTTTCACGCACCACTGAAGTGTATTAACAAAAATAAGATAATAAAACACTAAAGGTAATCGGTGTGTAATATTTCTTTTTTGTCAAAACTGTCAAGTTTCAGTTGCGCCATTTTTATCATTGATTGGAAATATTTGCAAAATGTTACGAAATTTGTATTTTTTTTAGATTAATCTGTTTGGATTATACTGACTTGGTCTTCTTAAGGTTAAGTAACAAGATATGACATTGGTTGTTAAATACTCAGCACCTCGAAGTGCAGCTAAAGTCTTCAGTACACGTTATAGTGAAGTTTGTTGAGTCATTGATATCTCGGCTCTGAGATAATCCCCTAAAGAAAATGAGAAATACACAGGTAGGGTAGAAGGGGACACTTTCGCATTAACTCAATCAAAGTAGATAATTATTAACTTATTATAAGACTGGTTTCTTTTACGAAAAAAATAGCTCAAACTTGATTTCAGAAGCTCACTGCTGAGTATATAATGATTCGCTACACTCGATCTTAGGTTCCCTTACTTATTTCTTATTTTAACTATGTATGTACACTATATAACAGCTTGTCATCGCAAATGTTTTTATCGCTGTTGATGCTAATTTTGACACAAAGCTTTATCTGTTACAAAACAACAGTCGACAGGTCAAGCATACCAGAGTTTTACTGTTATTCTTCTTCTTATATTTATTTTGCCATATTTCACAGGAAAGGCTGATGCGTTTTTAAATAAACTCTTATATCATTGTCACTTGTCATGTTTGTTGTTATCGATGTAGTTAGTTGCTGTGATTGTTGTAGTTGTTATTGGAGTTGTTTTATGCATGTGGTTTTAAATGACGCAGGAACTTCTTCGAAGCAGCTGCTGTTGATGGAGCACCGTGACGTAAAATGAAAAAAAAAAAAATTGAATAAAATAGAAAAAATAATAATAAAATAAAATCAAATATAAAAAAAAAAATAAATAAAATAAAATAAACTTATATTAAATTAAAACAAATAAAATAAAATAAAATAAACAAAATTAAATTTAATATAACAAAATTAAATATAACATAATAAAATTAAATTAAATAAAAAAATAAATAAAATAAAATAAGATTCAATAAAATTGATTGTAACTCTTTAATGGTTTGGTATATGAAAAAATAGCTCTTACCGTTTTAGTAGAACGTGAAGTTTCATATGTGAATATCATTCAATAATTACGCAATTCACAACCTCTAGTATTTCGTGCTTTTTGTCTATTTTTAAAAAAATGTATATTGGAAACCATGGAAACATAAAACGATAGACGAATACGGCACCCCTTGAGAATCGCCCAAATATTTCACCGGTTTTGAGCTACACAGCTTTTCACAAAACATTTTGGGCTTCGAAATTCAGACAATAATGATCACATTAATGAATAAAATTTTTTTGCAGTGCGTTCAATTCCCTACAAATGCTGGGGTAAAAGTTGGCTTACTATTTTTGGGTGAGAAAATATATTTATTTACATAGAAGCTTTTCACGAAAATTGAAAACGGCGATTAGGGATGCTTTCTCAGCGAATTAGTTTTTCATTTAGTTGACAATAATATGAAGGTGACAGAGAAAAAAATAAACATCCATTTTTAATTCGAGACTCTTATATGTAGCGAAAGTTCAAGGTACGAGAAACTATCGCAATTCTCTTAAGCTCGCTAACATCCGTTTTAAACATGCGACTCTTATATCTAACGAACTTTCAAGCTACGAGGAACTGTCATAAATCTCCGATGTTCGTTTAAATACGTTTCTTGGTCGGGTGTGTTTCGTTATTATACTCCATTTTTGATTTGAAATTCGATTTTCCCAACCAACAGAGCAACGTATATTTTTCCATCGTTTTTCGAATTCGAAAAGGGTCTGGAAACTATAGATACTGCTGGGCTGTTTTACTGTTGGCCCGGAAACTATACTGATAAAACTGTGATCCCAAAAACATCAGAAAATGATTTCAAAAACATCAGAAATCGTATCAGAAAAGGTGTAAAAAATTAAAAAAAAACATGATAGAATGCGTTTATTGGGAAGTTTTTTTGTACTTTGACAGACATGCGTTTCGTTCGCACACTTTGGTGGAAAAAAGGATCGGGAAAGTACTTTCAATAGAGCATGAAATCGGAAAAATATACAGTTTTAGCCAGATTTTTTTCCATTTTCAGATGCGTTTACGGAAATTTTGCTGGCTTGTTCTGTATGCCGTTCGAAAAAAATCGAAATAAGTATGCGTGTATGTTCGTATTTATCTTTTATACTTCTTAATATTTTCTTTCGTTTGGCAATATCTTTTTCTTATTTACTGATTAAATAACGATAATCTTTGTAATTTATTTCTGAAGTATTCCGATCTTTCGCATATCTTCGGCCTGACTGCTTTAATGCTTTGCACTTTTGTCATTATGTTAATAACATTATTTATGACCGTTGGTGTTGTTCTTCGCGTGTGAGTGGCATGTCTGAACTTTTGTTTTATTAACTGTATTAATGATACGAGTAGTTACATATTTAATTTTTTAAAAGGCGGCTTGTTAAAAATTTGACATTTTCTGGATTGTTGTTCGAATATTTTTTCGCACGTTGGTGTTTACATACAAGCAGAGTTATATACTTAATCATACAATGTAATAAGTCTTCTCATCCATGTGTTGGGAACTACTTTAATTTGTCCCAAACATTGATATGTCACCACAGATCATGCCTCTTTATTTTGTCACTAGTGCTAAATAGAAACATGAACGGATTTCAAATCTCCATCTATTTGGTCTTCTTTAAGATTGAACAAAGTTGCTGCGATATGCTCTAAGATATCTCAATTATTACTCAAGATGTCATTGGTAATCTACATAACGAGATAGCTGTAAGTGGCTTCTTTGTCTTATCTTTTTTTCTGTTGAACATTTTTAAGTCTTAACTATCTCAAATTCTTTGTGTTAACATAAATCCTCATTACAACAACAAAAATTATTATGTCCCACTGCGCTAACAAAATTGGCTATGAAAACGCATTTGATATTTTACAAAGCTTTTCGAATGACATTTTGAGTGTAAATAAAATTTATTACTTTCGACTTGGCGACCTTTTTATGCAACTTTCATACAAACAAAAGATGTGGAACAAGAAAACAGCGTCAAAAAACACGTAAAACCAAGCCGAAAATCAATAAGTGGAATGCAAACAATGCACAACGCAAAACATAGAACAAAGTAAAATGTGAGAATATGCAAAAAATTTAATGTTTCTGTTAGTGGCATAAATGCAATAACAATATTTTTAAAATATGTTTTTATATGCACCTCCCCCCAGTTTAAACATTTACCTTATGAGGTTTTCAAAAAAAAATAAAATTTTTTTGTCACCCTGTAAAAAAAACGAAACGAACGCAATATTGCATCCATATAACTTTTAGCCCATTAATTTTTACTAAAACCAACACCCTGTATTTGAAACAAAAAATTGTTTCCTGAAAGCTAAGAAAAAAAGAATATTTACCTGCATATAATGAGGAAATAAATGTAATGCATTTATGCTAAATCTTTCCTTGACTGTAATTTGCTGTAACGTTCTCGGCTACTAAGATTAGCGAATATATAACCTAGGCGTTCCTCGTCGGCAACCTCTGTACTTACTACGTGAACAAATCGCTCAGTACTTTGAGAATGGCATAGAAAATCTATGGCTATATTTACTTTATTAAACATTTTATTTTATACAGGGTGTTGGTTTTAAATTAATTTAAATAAAAGCTAAAGTTGGTGTCGCAGGTTAATGGCTTATATGGACGAAATATGACACGGGCTACAAACTTTACAGCAATATATAGCTCATTTAAATCAAAGACCAAAAAGAAAAGTTATAAGCAAAAAACGAATTTCGCTGTTTTTACAGGGTGCCGAAAATTTTGTTTTCCATTTTGGAAATCACCGACAAGTAAACATTCGAACCAGGCGAGAACATTTTAAACTTTTTTTGGCGATACGCTCTAATGTACATACCTATATTAGGGCGACTAGAAAAAAAACCATATTTTCCATTAGCTTGCGGATAGAACTTAAAAAAATTTAAATTAAAATACAGTAGACGCGCACAAATTAGAACTCTTAGTTATTAGAATTTCCAGAAATTAGAATCAAGTTTTTGAATACTTTACCTCATATTTGGTATAAAACCGACAAACCATTATTGTAAAACACCATTTACCTCAACATATTTTTTAAGGAAATCGAATTCCCCACAAAACTTGCATTGACCAAAGTTTTCTCAGACTAGGCGTTTTCTATATATAACTTCACATAACGGCTGTTTGTAACGGCACAAAATAATCGAGATAGATATAGAGTTCCATATATGAAAGTTCTTAGGATTAAAAGAGGAGTTGATTAAGCCATGTCCGTCCGTCTGTCCGTCTGTGTACACGATAACTTGAGTAAAAATTGAGATATTTGCATGAGTTTTTGTACACAGGTTACTTTCTGGCCAAGGTAGGTTGCTATTGAAAATGGGCGAAATCGGATGATAACCACGCCCCCTTTTTCGATATCGAAAATTTCGAAAATCACACAAATTGACTTATCTCGGCAGCTGAAATGGCTAAAATGATATAATTATATAGGTGAGTCCCCCTGGTCATTCTCTTATGATTTTTCCATAAATTTTTTGTAGTAGGCGTGGCACCGCCCACTTTTAAGGGAGGCGTTTTTGAAAATTTGACTGGTCGTAACTTTTAAAGTGATTACGATAGAACGATGGAATTCGGCACAAAGCATACTAGTATCCTTGGGAGTATACCTGATGAAACTGGATAAAATCGCCCTTCAACCACGCCCACTTTCGATATTGAAAATTTCGAAAATCACACAAATTGACATATCTCGGCAGCTGAAATGGCTAAAATGATATAATTTTATAGATGAATCCCCCTGGTCATTCTCTTATGATTTTTTCATAAATTTTTTATAGTGGGCGTGGCACCGCCCACTTTTAAGGGAGGCGTTTTTGAAAAATTGACTGGTCGTAACTTTTAAAGTGATTACGATAGAACGATGGAATTTGGCACAAAGCATACTAGTATCCTTGGGAGTATACCTGATGAAACTGGATAAAATCGCCCTTCAACCACGCCCACTTTCGATATTGAAAATTTCGAAAATCACACAAATTGACATATCTCGGCAGCTGAAATGGCTTAAATGATATAATTTTATAGATGAATCCCCCTGGTCATTCTCTTATGATTTTTCCATAAATTTTTTATAGTGGGCTTGGCACCGCCCACTTTTAAGGGAGGCGTTTTTGAAAAATTGACTGGTCGTAACTCTTAAACAGATTACGATAGAACGATGGAATTTGGCACAAGGCATACTAGTATCGTTGGGAGTATACCTGATGAAAGTGGATAAAATCGCCCTTCAACCACGCCCACTTTCGATATCGAAAATTTCGAAAATCACACAAATTGACATATCTCGGCAGCTGAAATGGCTAAATGATATAATTTTATAGGTGAATCCCCTTGGTCATTCTCTTATGATTTTTCCATAAATTTTTTATAGTGGGCGTGGCACCGCCCACTTTTAAGGGAGGCGTTTTTGAAAATTTGACTGGTCGTAACTCTTAAACAGATTACGATAGAACGAAGGAATTTGGTACAAAACATACTAGTATCGTTGGGAGTATACCTGATGAAAGTGGATAAAATCGCCCTTCAACCACGCCCACTTTCGATATCGAAAATTTCGAAAATCACATAAATTGACATATCTCGATAGCTGAAATGGCTAAAATGATATAACTTTATAGATGAATCCCCCTGGTAATTCTCTTATGATTTTTCCATAAATTTTGTATAGGGGGCATGGCACCGCCCACTTTTAAGGAAGGCATTTTTGAAAATTTGACTGGTCGTAACTTTTAAACTGATTACGATAGAACGATGGAATTTGGCAAAAAGCATACTAGTATCGTTGGGAGTATACCTGATGAAAATGGATAAAATCGCACTCCAACCATGCCCACTTTCGATATCGAAAATTTCGAAAATCACATAAATTGACATAATTCGCTAACGGAAATGGGTAAAATTATATAATTTTATATGGTCATTATAAAATGATTTTTTGATAAATTTTCTAAAGTGGGCGTGGCCCCACTTTTAAGGGAGGCATTTTTATACCAAGCGTACTAGTACAGGGGTATTATAATTTTGTCCACATAACTGTACTATGTACCGGCGCAAAATAATCAAGATCCATGTACATATGAAAGTTCTTAGGTTGAAAAGAGGAGTCTATTCAGGCATGTCCGTCCGTCTGTCCGTCCGTCCGTCCGTCTTTGTACACGATAACTTGAGTAAAAATTAAGATATTTGCATGAAATTTTATATACAGGTTACTTTTTGGCCCAGGTAGGTTGCTATTGAAAATGGGGGAAATCGGATGATAACCACGCCCCCTTTTTCGAGCTCGTAAATTTCGAAAATCATACAAATTAACATAACTTGAGTAAAAATCGAGGAATTTGCATGAAATTTGGTA
>CAXKVI010000001.1:47899636-48035383 GCA_964058755.1 Campiglossa producta | reverse complement strand
TACCCATTTAATAAAATTTGTGACATTTTACTTTAGGTAATTCATTGGAGCCTTTCAAACTCAAGAGCCATCCTAATATACAAAACCTAAAAAGATACTTCCTCGAACCTAATATTATCAGCATTGTCAATGAGTTTCTTAGTTTATTTGTATCCATAAAAAAATATTCCGTAAATACCAATTGAAAAAGGAAAAGTACTAAAATATGATATATGAACATTATAAACCTGCAGAGGTAACACCAAACTAGTCAGAAAAAATACTAGTTCGTAAATATTTTTTTCTCACCAGCACAAATTCGTTCCAACAAAAGATTAAAGTTTTAGAGAACAGCTACTACAAAAATTCCAGTAGAATTTAAATCTTTAATTTGACATTCCAAACACCTGTTCCGGAACTTATGACCTCTCCCCTTCGAGTTGAGTCCCTATCCACAATTGACCATTCCATTTCGTAGTTCTTATCCAGGTTACATGGAAAAGGCAAATAACTGACAATTTTGTTTGAAATTCATACTAATTTTAAGATTGTTTACAACTAGATGGTTTTACTTCAGGTTATGTGAACAAATATGTATATTTTATGTATGCTCGTTGTGTATGTAAAGCTTTCCAAAATTTTTGGCAATTGCATATTTTTATAACTCTCGTTCACACACTTTTTTGGCATTGTTTGGCTGTAAAAAAATATCTCGATCGTAAAAACTTTAAGTATGCACGCACATAACATTTACTTACTGAATTACCTGATGTTCTTAACAAATTCACACAAAAATTGACACAAATTAAATTTGTTTTCACGTTTTTTACGATTTCGTAAGATAAATATTTACAGTCTTCGGTTTTACGATTTACTAATTACGGCTATCTTAAGAGAGATATTTTGTATAATTGGAAATAAAAATGATATTAAACCGGGCACATATGGACATTGCTTATGGATTTATAATCATTCTGCTCCTACGTAATCTTTTAGTTTGTTTATAAAGTTATAAACCTCAATATTTCGGTGGCCATCGTCACCTTTAATTTTAATGGGTGCAAATTTACGAAGTTTGTCTTTTCATGTGAAATCGTCTAATGGTTGGAAATTACTCCTAAAGTTTTCTTCTGAAACAAATTAAATTTATTTTATTTTATTTTATTTTATTTTATTTTATTTTATTTTATTTTATTTTATTTTATTTTATTTTATTTTATTTTATTTTATTTTATTTTATTTTATTTTATTTTATTTTATTTTATTTTATTTTATTTTATTTTATTTTATTTTATTTTATTTTATTTTATTTTATTTTATTTTATTTTATTTTATTTTACATATAAGTAAGAATTTTGGTGAGCTATAGACCGGGATAATAATTCCTATTGAAACTTCATGTTGAATTACTATGTTTTTGTTTTGAAAAAAAACTCAAAGAAAAGCTGCAAACACCATTACACGCTATAATTATAGTACTATTTCACGCTGCCGAAAGCGATCTACGGACTAATTCGTAATGATTTTACTAGAAGTGTTTTGCTTCCGAGCGGGCTTCGAACTCGGTTGCTTCAAATTCTAGTGACGGCAGTCTAACCACTAGGCTGTGCCGAGTATGTTTGTATGCTGGCTTAACTAGAGCGTTCCATCAATTTGTTTTGTTGGTGTTCTTTGCCCATTGCCTACTAGCGAAGAAGCATTCTGTTTCCAACAATGCTATTGGCAGGGACTTTGTTTAATACATTTGTGTTGTACTGCTCTCGGCTGTACTAAACTGGTTTTTGTTTTATTTGTATTTATTTTATTTTATTTTATTTTATTTTATTTTATTTTATTTTATTTTATTTTATTTTATTTTTTTTTTTTTTTTTTGTAATTTTTTATTTTTTTTATTTTTTTTTATTTTTTTTTTTTTATTTTTTTTTATTTTATTTTATTTTTTTTTGCTTTTGTTTTTCCTTCCTTTGAACTCCACTCGGGTTACACATTATACATCGTTTGTATACAACAAGATATATAAAGCTACTTATACTAAATTCAGGTACATATGTATGGGATTGTGTGCATTAGTTATCCCAATATCAACTATTTTAATTTATTTTATTTTACTAGGCGGCCGCCGTGGTGTAGCGGTTAAGTGTTCGGCCTTCTACACCAAGTCGTGGCGGTTCGATGCCCGGCAAAAGTAACATCAAAAATTAATTAGAAAAAGAATTTTTCTAAACGGGGTCGCCCCTCGGCAGTAGTTTGGCAAACTCTCCGGGTGTATTTTAGAAAATTATTTCATAGGTTTCTCACCAAGTCCTAAAATTCGCAACTCTTTCATATAAGTTAGCATTGAAATTAAAGAAATGTTCTATATGAAAGTATAAATACGAGGTGTATTCCAAATGTATCGCGAATATTGAATTTTCGCTGGTTACGTATATTCGAATTTCGAATTTTCGAGCACTTCAACAACAGACGAAAAAATTAATGAAGTGGAGAAAATGGTATTGGCCAATCGTCGAACCACCGTTAGAGAAGTTGCTGAGGACCTTAACATATCGATTGGCTCGTGCCATTCGATTTTTGTCAATGATTTGGGCATGAGGCGGGTCGCCGCGAAATTCGTACCAAAATTGCTCAATTGTGACCAAAAACAGCATCGCATGAACATTGCTAATGAGATGTTAAACTCTGTCCGCGACGACCCAAATTTGCTCCAGAGGGTCATAACTGGTGACGAATCGCGAGTTTATGGTTATGACGTGGAAACCAGGATACAGGATACAGGTTCTTTGATCCATTTTTTTGAATAGGTAAAAATCGAAGACGATCCAAAACACGTGCAAGCAAAGCAGCTGTCAACAATTAACTGAACATTCAAAATGGCCGAGCTTGTCGGCATAAGTGAGAGACATGAGTAAAAACATAACGCCACAAAAAATTCGAAATTCGAATATACGTAACCAGCGAAAATTCAAAATTCGCGATACTTCTTGAACACACCTCGTATAAATGGACAATGAGGAGGGTTTACCTTCAAGCTGGGTAGTGGCCTAAGGTGTTAGACCTTCTAGCATACAAGTCACTACAGTGTTGTGAGTTCGACTCTTTCAATGCCGGGAAGAAAAGTCCATGAAGAGATGTAATTTCAGTATCATCGAAACATATGTCGGCTTGTCTGGTTCCTGCAGCGCGTAGGTAAATTTTTCTCAAATAACACATTTTCACACAATCCCGAAAATTGCTTGTAAATACCGTCGGTATTTACAGCAATAGACTACAAGTCAAAAAAGCAACAAAGAGTTTATTTTAGTTTATTTTATTTTATTTTATTTTATTTTATTTTATTTTAATTTATTTTATTTTATTTTATTTTATTTTATTTTATTTTATTTTATTTTATTTTATTTTATTTTATTTTATTTTATTTTATTTTATTTTATTTTATTTTATTTTATTTTATTTTATTTTATTTTATTTTATTTTATTTTATTTTATTTTATTTTATTTTATTTTATTTTATTTTATTTTATTTTATTTTATTTTATTTTATTTTATTTTATTTTTTATTTTATTTTATTTTATTTTATTTTGCTTTTGTTTTTCCTTCCTTTGAACTCCATTCGGGTTACACATTATACATCGGTTGTATACAACAAGATATATAAAGCTACTTATACTAACTTCAGGTACATATGTATGTGATTGTGTGCATTAAGTATCCCAATATCAACTAATTTATTTTATTTTATTTAATTAAAATTTTTTAATTTCATTTTTTTATTTTTTTATTTTTTTTTAAATTTAAATTTTTTTTGTGTTATTTTATTTTATTTTATTTTTATTTTATTTTAGTTTAGTTTATTTTATTTTGTTCTATTTTTATTTTTTTTTAGTTTATTTTATTTTATCTTATTTTATTTTTCTTTTATTTTTTTATATTTTTAATTTATGTTTTTTGTTATTTGCTTTACTTAACTTGTTTTAATTTAATATAATATAATATATTTTAATTTAACTTTATTTAATTTAATTTTATTTTATTTTATTTAAAAATGTTTCCAATTATTGCTTATAGTCTTTTTAAGTGGTCAATATCATGGTGTTATATGGTTTTTGTTACACCAGTAGTCGATATCTTCGTATCTGTCGGTGTTCCAAAAAATATTTTTTTATATTAAAAAATCTCTGATCTAATTTAAGTATTTAAGATTTCTTTCATTATTATTCCCAACATTTGTAAGTTCTTTTGCTTTCGTTTTTTTTTTCTTTTCGAGTCTCCCAATTAAATTCGCCACCAAAATTTCGAGTCACGTTCGCAACGACATTGTTTATATTCCGGCATAAATGGGTCAGTAAACCGCAAAAAGCAGACTCTGTTTATTTTGTTGAGACATTTTTGAGACTCACCTGCTGTATTTTTATTTTCAGCACAAGTTGTTGTTCCAAAAATTCTTTAAATTACGTCAATAAACACAAGTATTCAAATAAAAAGTGCAATTTACACACTTATGAAAAGAGAAAGTCGCGCATGCGTGCCTTCTATGTTCGCTGCTGTGGGTGTGCTATAGGTCTTTGCTAGCGCATTTCGCGGAATGGTTCTTTAAAGACATGTTGGGTCGTTACATGTCGTTAAGCTGATTATAAATTGAGATTACTTGATAATATCAACGCTAAAAAATAATTTATTAGAATGTTTTGAATATTTTAATTTTTTACCATTTTTTTCAACGGGCATTCGTAAAATGTAGAGAAATTTTGAATTGTCGCATGCTATTTAGGTGGAAAAAAATTATCGTCCCATTTTAGATGACTGAAAAGAAAGTGGAAGATATATTTTTTTATGTTTTTTGGGACAACAAATTTATGTATGTTTTATCCCAATTTTTGCGATATAATGCGAAACGACAACATGCGAACAGCAAGTTTGAAACGCTCTATACTTTTTTGTTACATTTTCACTTGATATAAACCTGCTGAAATGGTAACGAATCAGCCCTGCCACCACTTTCTATACTTACCTGATTTATGATATTTTTAATTTATGCTGCCTTACCCTACCGAAGTACTCATATTCAAGGGGTTTTCCTTCCTTGTTTATGAACGTTTAAATCAGTTAAAATAATACTTGCCCTCTTCTAAACACCTTTCAAAGATATTCATACCTTCTAGGAAATTTTCATCTTCTTCACCTAACTTGCAGCAAAGTCTTACTTGATTTTATTTAATTTTCCAGTAAATTAAATTTCTCATAAATTTAAAAGTCCAACCTTTTACATACATACATACACAAACACTAAAATTTTAGTTTATCTGAAAGTATGTAGCAATTTACTTAACATCGTCAAGAGAGCGGGCGTTCGATTTAAATCTATGATACTTCAATTCAATTAACTTACAACAAGCAGCTCATACTCGTAGCTCTTGCACAGACCCTACTGAGCTAGCGTACTACCTCGGAAGGATGTTCTACATACCTATGTATATTTGTCGGTATGTATAAACGCTAGTACTTTGGTTCGCCGTTGATGGACTTATTGCCGGCATCAACATAATCTGCACTTAATGAATTCAAAGCTTCATATAAATCAAACTAAATTGACAATAAATTGTTCTCCACATTTTTTGCTGGCGTTTTAGTTTTTTTTTCACACATCCTTATATGTATAATATGAATACTTGTATTTGTAGAGCTAGACAACAAAAAATTTAAACACCACTCATATAGACCTCTTTTCATTTTTACGTTTTTTCCAATATTTTTACATACCAACATAAACTTTTCAAAATAGATTTCCGAAAAAATATCAAATAGGTGGCAACTTTATAAACCGCCTCTAGTGGCAAATCCAAGTAGAAGATCTCAGAATGAAGTATACTACCCACTTACAAAATTTCATCCAAACCGGTCAATGTACGGAGAAATAAATTAAAGGCAGTAGGTGGCAACCCAAAGAGCCAACTCATTTTTAAGACATCATGGTTGGTGTGCGGCTAAAATTACCTTTGATTTGATAACCACATAGGCATACCTTGCTCAATTTGCTCAATATTAAATAAAAAAAAAATAGAATAAAAAAATATTTTTAATTTAAAATGTTTTTAAAATGAACTAAAAACTGGAAAATAATTTCCCCTCTGCCTACATAGATTCTTCACCACGTAAAGCTTATCTGGAACATTTGTGAGTGGGAATTCTTATAGGTATTAAATAGTACTTGGAATTTGAAAGTTATAAAAACATTGACGCACGCTAAAGATGGTTCGCATTAATTTCTAACAATCTTATGAGCTTTTCTAAAAAAAAAAACATCTTTTCACAATATAGCAAGCGCCAAATGTTTTTATACATTTCAAACTCCAAGTACTATTTAATACCTATAAGAATTCCCACTCACAAATGTTCCAGATAAGCTTTACGTGGTGAAGAATCTATGTAGGCAGAGGGGAAATTATTTTCCAGTTTTTAGTTCATTTTAAAAACATTTTAAATTAAAAATATCTTTTTATTCTATTTTTTATTTTATACTTTTTAGTTGTGAGTCTGTGAAAATTTCTAAGATTGTAATTGGATATTCTGTGTCATATTAGTGGTACTCATGTAACCATATAACTTAACGAAAGCGTAAATATATACATTTAACAGCTCAGTTAGATGAACGATATAGATAAATTTATGTGAATACTTTTTATTATTAATTTAATTTTTGACTCATTTTTAGCTATTCTTCTATTTTTGTCTAGTGTGCATTGACTGCTTTGAAAAACTGCATGTCGAACAGCGTAATCGAATTGGGTAATTTTTGGAGGTGTTTACACACTAAACTCCTCGTGGAAGTTTACCAGTTTACCGAATCTGTGTAAACTTCGTTCCATAAAAATTTTGACAGTTCATTTACGCCTTCGGCAATTTTCTAGTTTACACGCATTACGCGGTGTGCCTATGGTTGCATGAATAAAATTATTCTTTTTTAAGCCTTATAAAGCACATTATCTTTCCTTTGTGCAACAGTGGCTGCGCCTAAATGTATGCAGATGAAATATTCGAAATTTCGATGCTGTTTATGGCACTGAAAACTCATTATAGCATGCGCATTATAGCATATGTACGAAATATTGAGATAGCAATAAGGATGATAGGCCGATAAATGGGACTATTGCAATTAAAGCAATATTTTGGATTTTTTTTTTTGTATAATGCATTGTCAGCGAAACCTGAACGATGGTGAAAATTTGAAAACCCCAGCTCAATGGGAAGTTAGTTCAAAATCCAAAGCAAAATCTCTGGAAATGAAACTTTTCAAATATCACTATCCGTGCGCCACCTATCGGAATTATTTTTTTCTTATACTGCGTGGGGCCAGAAAACTAAACGACGATGAAAATTTCAAGATTCTACCTCAACGGGAAGTTCGTTGAAAAACAAATTAATCGACACCGAAAACAGAACTTCGCATTTCTTAAATAGAACGACTCACGCGCCACCTAGCGGGTCCAATTTTCTTTTGAACATTTGGAAATTGATTAAGTAATATACACGCTAAATATCAGCTAAATCGGTCCATAATTAGGATTTTCAGCTTTTATTACCCCGATCTCAGCTCCACCTAGCGGACTTTTTTTTTAGGAAAATATTTCTAATATTTCTTTTCATAGTAGTAATACTTGTTCCGAATTTCAGCCAAATCGGACCATAAATGCGATTTTTGAAAATATAGCGACCCACGCGGCACCTATCGGATTTTTTTTCATAATATTGCATTGTCATCGCGACCTGAACTGTAGTGAAAATTTCAAGACCCTAGCACAACAGGAAGTTGGTTCAAAATCGAATGCAAAAATCCGGGCACAAGAACGACGAAAGCGACCTAATAAAAACATTTTAAATAGATAGGTGACAACCCTGTAAACCGACCCAAACGGCAACACCCAAGTGGGCAGTCTTAAATCTCTATGCCAAATTCCATCGAAATTGGTCCAAATTGGCCACAAAATTATTCCAAAATGATGCCAAAATGACCCCAATTTGTCCAAAAATGGCACCAAAATGAAACAAAAATCATCTAAAAATAATCCCAAATTAGCCCGAAAATTATCCCAAAGTTACCCCTTAATGACCCCAAAATGATCCTAAAATAATACAAATATGATCCCAAAATGACCCCAATAAATACGGTAAAATGGTAACCTTGGGCGGAAACCCTACTTGAAAACATTTTAGTTGGTAGGTATGTCGCTGAAAATACCTTTCATTGGCAAACCTTGCTCCATAATTTATTAAACATCAGATAGGTGGTAACCCTGTAAAAGTTGTCTTTAGCTGTTATAGGCCGCTATACCTCTTGCTTTGTATTGCTTACATAATTTTTTGTTGGCCGCCGCTGGCGTGACGCTATAGATCAACTAGAAGATAACCGCAGAACGTGGTAAGATAAGTTAAATTCAAAAACAGTGAGAAAGAAAGATTAAAAGTAACATCAGCGTAAATAAACTGAAGCTTGTAGGTAGTTAATGTAATTTTGGTTGATTACAAATTGTTTAAAATAGGCACGATACAGCTTACTGAGCAAGGCAATGCATAACTTTGCAGCGCTATTCTAAATGTTATGATTACAAAAGGATAGGGTTTTTGCTTGATTAATTATTGATCGCTTAATTAACATAACCTGACATGAGTTCAGAAGACTCCTAGAAACACCGATAAAAAGAGCTAGCAAGGCATCTAGCTCTGAGATAAGACCTTACAAGACCTTTTTGTTTTAGGTTAACCGCCGTTATCGCCATGTACCCCGCTTAAGCCTTTCTTGAGTAATCTGTCTTTACAGCTTGGTTTCTCAGCACCCAATGAATAAATATGTCTAGATCCTTTTTAGCTATCTTAAGAATACTCCAGTCAAAAATCCTTCGCTTCGATGGTTTCATGAAATATTTTTGTAGGGATACATCTTTGAATACTTGTTTCACATGTTGGATGGCTGCTCAATAGAGTGGACTAAAATAGTTTTTGCAAACAGACTGTACCGGCCCTGCAAACTTTTAACTTTTGTGTTCGAAGATATAACATATACATTTTGGTTCCGATCGGAGACTATTAAGTGCGCACCACGAGGATCAAAGTACATATTGTCCTATGGAAACTAAAAAATTATAATAATAAGCTAATCGGAACTTTGAACGCCAGCGACACGCCTCAATGGTACCGATAGGAACCAAACTTTATAAATATGTTATATCTTCTACTATGATATTATCAATTTTAGGTATTATTAGGCCACCAGAACTTTCGGGCCAATGTGCCACGTCTTGCTCTGCATAAAATTGTCCAAGACTTACACACAAATGAATAATTTGAGGGACCGGTAGAGTCTTTTCAAAAACTTTTTTTTTTTTCATATCAAATAAGTCCACTCTACTGCTCAAGTACAACGTCTACCCTATCTTATATCTTTTAAAAACCCATCCGTGTTAACAATGAAATTTCGATTAAGATGAGGGATGGATGGATGAGAGTAATTACCCCTACTAGAGATTCGATAGTCATCTCTCACTAAAAAAAACAAAATCGTTAAAAATTAGTTCTAATAGTCTTACCATCCACCTCCAAATCACTTAGGGTACTCACAGTCCCATATTACCAGCCCTGCTAATATTGCCAGCTGGCAATATCTTGACAATTTACCAGGTGTCAAATATTTTGTTTTTGTTTTGCCTGCCAATAGAAGATACCACTTTGTGGCAATATTGCCGGGCTTGTGCCTATGTTTAAATTTTGTGGTAAAATTGAAAATTGTCATTTTGCTTTGTTTTCAAAAAAAATTTGTTATGAATAAATAAACAGAAAGAGAAAAAGTAAGTTTTTTCATATTTTGAGTTTATTTAAATAATTTGAATACGTTTATTCATATTTTCAGATTGAATTCAGACGTGAACTAACAAAGGCCGTGTGGAAGGCTAAACGGGGGTGCTCACAGTCGCCACATGGTAAGGTGGCAAAGTTAAAACGTTTCAAGTTTAGCAGATGACTGTGAGTTCCCAACTGTATTTTCTCGGGCAAAGACGTCAGTATAATAATTGCGTGAGCCGGATATTGGCGGCCTTCGTTCGTCAAAGTTACTCCATCGGTAGTTGGGAAAACCACTAAACCCTCTTTAAAAGCCTAACGAAGGTACAGAAGGACCCGTATTTTCACAGTAAAGAGCTAAGTTCGAGTTAGAGTATTTCACTAACACAAAAATCACAAAAATCTCTTTCTTTTCAAAATATTTGCATTCATTGAAACATGAGTAAGCACAAAAATCTGACTTACAACATACCGACATCAAAATCTTTCCGATAACTAATCACAGCAACACCCGCTTCGACACCTCGCTTGATATCCCCAAGAGGTACAACGTAGTTACAAATGCACCTGCGATTCTCCTACATAAATACCTACCTTCAAATCTCTCCAAGCATTTGCTATATATGCCTTTGACATGTCCTGGTTGGTGTGGTGCTGCTGCTGCTACTGTCATTTTCCGCATGCTGTTGGCTGCCATCAGTGACGACAACATCAGCATCTACATCAGCTCCTATCAGCTCATACAAATCAGTTGAAACAGACAAAATCACATGCACATACATACGTACACATATGTAATTGAAGAGGCGACAGAGTCAGCCAGTATCTTCGGCAAGCATTTTACAAAACACATGCGACATCAGTCACCCCAAATCTCCCCCAACCAAGTTGTGCGTCTGCTAGAGTTGACATTGCTTTCGTCCAGCAGCATTTACATGGTTCACTGGCAGTGGGATACTGTAAAATTTATTGCCGCTTTCGACTTGATTTAGTGTGTTTATGTTTTTGTATGCATCATTTAGGGCTGCGAGCACTACGTTGCAGGTGAGAGAAGACATTGCATGCCAAAATACTCGAAGATGCATCGCTAAAACGCAGGGAGTTGCAGTTTTTTCATTCTTTTTGTAGGTATATCGTTTATTGTATGCGCTTACTTACCTTTTCGCACTGATTTGCTTCTGACTCATTACTGCCGCTGCCGCATAGTAAATGCATATGCCTTAGTTCGTCCCGGTTGCTGTTGCATCTTGTTGCCTACAATATCAAGCTGGTGTTTGTTTTTATGAGTGCACTTGCAACACTGCAATTCGTTCAAGTTGCTTAGCATGTAATTTACTTATTTAGGAACAAACAGGGACCGAGATTAAAAGGGTCTTTTAACTCTAAAATTCCCAAAGTTTTATGGGTTATAACTATGATTACTTGCTTAATATTTGCCTTTTATATTTTATTATGGAAATAATAACAAAAAAAAAAAAAAAAAAAAAAAATTGGCGAAAATATTGCTGCAATTTGCCCGCAGGCACACCAAGCAGTGTTTGGTGTACTGGTTACACACTGCCGTTTAGAAATTCCTAATCTCCTCTCATTGGTTCGATGACCAGTACAGGTGATGAAAAATTTCTAAGCAACAATACAAAGGGGTTTGACAAGATCCTTAACAAGATCGAAATTGCAATCATCGTAGTTGGTATTGTATGTAGCATTTTTCAACTTGTTTTCATCAAAACTCAATAGAATAATTTGATAAAGTCCACAAACAATATTAAAAGTTCATAAATATAATGACCAATAACAGCAATAAATAAATCATAGTTTTTTTTGTCAAACGTAGATTTTTATTTCGAAAATAGTGAACATTTTTTTTTTTTTGGTCGAAAGTATATTTTTATTCCGAAATGGTGGAAGTTTCATTTTTAATTTCAGTCAAAGATTGGTTTTTATTTCGAACATATTTCTTTTTGGCGAACATAGTCGAAGATAGATTTTTATGCCGAAAATAGTGCAATTTGAGTTTTAATTTTACATATATTTTTGCTTCGAAAATAGTAAACAATTTAGTTTAAATTAATCGGTCCTAAATTTTATTTCAAAATTAATTTAGTCTGAGATAGATTTTTTAGTCGGAGATAGATTTTTAAATCAAACTAGCTGACCCGGCAGACGTTGTCCTGCCACAAATTTAATTCCCTGTATGTTTCTCTAACCCGATCCCTGTATCTATTAGGGTTTTAATTAAAAAATTGCCAAGTGTCCTATTGTGGCCGGATTATGATATTTTAAAATTTTAATGAAAAACCTCGGCTGTTTAGCTCTTACAAAGTTTCCAGTTAGAATTTTATATATATAGTATAGATATACACACAGAGAAAATTGAGCTGGTGAGGGTTAAGAATTGACAGTGATTTGGTCATATAAACCAAAATATAGTTATATTAAACAAAATTTCTGTTGATTCAACCAAAACCACGGTCAATTCTTATCCATTAGTAAATATAGTAAAATAGTAATATAGGTAGTATAGAAGTAGTGAAAAATTGTTTTTTAGTTGGTCGAAAGAAATTTTTTTTTCCAAAAGTAAGAATATTTGTCTTTCTTTTTTAGTAGAAGAAAAATTTTTGTTTTGAAAGTTGTAAAAATTTAATTTAGTCTTAGAACGATTTTTTACTCGGAGATTTTTTACTTGTCGATGATAGATCTTTATTTCGAAAATGGTGAAGAATCGAATTTTATTTAGTATGAAATGCATTTAAAAGAGTTATCCGGGATCAAATACCCACATTGGAGGGGTTTCCTTTATTTTGTTCATTAGTTCTAGATTTTTATCGACTTTTGACCCCGAATAACTTATTTAGCACACATGGGATTCATATGGACTTTTACAGTTTTTTTCTGGGGGTCCACAAAAATTTGGCTATGTCGAAATTTTTGTTATACAAAATATCAAAATTTGAAGGACTAGTTGTTTTTGATTTAATGCATGGAGAAAAGTTTGGTCTAGCCCCAGAACTGTAGGCTTTTCAAAAATAACTTTTTTCATTTTTTCCATAAAAGTCATGCCTGGTAGGGTCCCTGGTTAGAAGTTTACAATATCGCGAGCTATACTTGAACATACGTTGTTTTTGTAATTCTGCAACAGCAACCACACTATGCCACTTTAGATTATTACAGTAGCTAAGCTATAAACTTACGCTTTCGTTATGCGTGACAAACGTTAAGCTTCTTTTGGAATTGTCGAATTTCTTCTGAGTAATTGATATTGCATAGCGATACTCCTTTGAAGCATCCGCTCTAGAGTTATCAGGTATGTATATTAAGCTATGTGAGCTAGGATGTCAACTGCTGACCCTGTTCTTACAAAACTCTTGATAAGCACATATCCATAATAATATTTTATTGAAAGTTCTTAGGTTGATCCGTGTACACGATAGCTTCAGTTAAAATTGAGATATTTGCATGCAATTTGGTATACAGGTTACTTTCTGGCCAAAGTTGGTTGCTATTGAAAATGAACGAAATTGTATGATAGCCACGCCCGCCTTTTCGATATCGAAAATTTCGAAAATCACATAAATTGACATATCTCGGTAGCTGAAATGGCTAAAATGATATTTTTTTGTATGTGAGCCCCTGGTCATTCTATTATGACTTTTCAATAAACTGTTTAAGGTAGACGTGGCTCCGCCCACTTTTAAGGGAGGCATTTTTGAAAATTCTACTGGTCGTAACTTTTAAACTGATGACGGAAGAACGATGTAATTTGGCACAAAGCATAATAGTATCGTTGGGAGTATACCTGATGAAATTTGATAAAATCGCTCGATATCGAAAATTTTGAAAATCAGCTAACTTGACATAATTTGGTAACGGCAATGGCTAAGATGATTTAACTTGGTAAGATGAAGTCGTTCTATTGGGATTTTTGATAAATTTTCAAACTATTTTATTATTTTAATTTATTATTTAATACCTGGGTTACCCAGCTTGCTCGGTGTTATCAATTTAGCGCTAACTTTACTTACCCAAAATGTTCCCAAAATGACCCAAAAATAATACGAAAATAATCCTAAAATGATCCCAAAAGACCCTTAAATATTCCCAACATGATACGAAATTGAACCCAAAAATCATCCGAAAATGATTCCCAAATGACGCCAAAAACACCCTTAAATGTACCCTAAAATGAGTCCAAAAATGTTCCCAAAATAATCCTAAAATAATCCCAAAACTACCCCAAAAAGACCCTCAAAATTTCCCAAAATGACTCAAAATTATCCCAAAATGATTCAAAAATGATCCGAAAATGACTCCAAAGTGCTCCAAAATTGAACCTAAAATAATCTCAAAATAGCCCCAAAATTATTCCAAAGTGACCCCTAAATCCTAAATGATCTCAAAATCATCCTAAAATAATCCAAACATGATCCCAAAAATATACAGTACAAATACAATACGGTAAAGTGGTAACCCTGGGCGGCTACCCTACTTGAAAATATTTTAATTGGTATGTCGGCGCAAATACCTTTCATTTGATACCCATATTGGCATACATAACTCCATAACTTAAATTGAGATAGGTGGCAACCCTGTACATCCCCAAGTGGATAGTTTTAGAAGCAATCATACTATCTATATGCCAAATTTCATCCAAATCGGTCGGGCGGTTCCCGAAATAGTCCGGATAGACAAAAATGCTGCGGTAAGGTGGCAAATTTAGTTGGCAACCCTACTTGAAAATAATTTAGCTGGCATATATTTCTAAAAAATTTAAACAAAATTGAGATAGGTGGGAACCCTGTAAATCGCCCCAGGTGGCAACCCCCAAGTGGATAGTCTTAGTATCAATCATACTATGTATATTCAAAATTTCATCCAAATAGGGTCAAGTGGTTACCGAGATAGTCTGGATATACAAATATACATAAGGTAAAATAAATAAAACGCGGTCAGGTGGCAACTATGGGGGTTACCATGCTTGAAATCGTCATATTTAGAATACGGTTGAAAATACCTTTCATTTGATACCCATATTGGCATATGTTGCTCCATAATTAAAAAAAATAGATAGGTGGCAACCATGTAACCCGCCCCAAGTGGATAGTCTTAGAATCAACCATACTTGCTATATTCAAAATTTCATCCAAATCGGTCAAGCTGTTGCCGACATAATCTGGATATACAAATATACAAGTTTAGCTCGTTTAAAGTTATAAGATTTTCTTTTATTATATTTTATTTTATTTGATTTTAATTCCTTTATTTTCTCCTTTAAGGGTTTACATCAAATATCGGTTATAAATAACAAGATACTTAACATCATTGTTTAATAATATAAGGTTAAGCAGTCCGAGACGTTTTTGACACTTCTCGGCTTCATGCTTCCTTGTCTGAGTGACAGTGCTACTTCTTTTCAAAATCGTATGAAAATGGTAGTAAAAACCAATATTCTTGATACGAATAAAATTACAGCAACACTGAAAGCTTTTGAAGTTTGTTTTATTTTTATTTTGAAAAATTAATTGTCTATTTGGTAAGATTTTTATGAAAATTTATTATTTTAACTAAATAATAGCAATTTTTTCTTTTCCGCAGCCTTTTGCCAGCATACAAATACGTTACTTCATCGTTTGAAGCTGAATTTTAGTCAAGGAAAAAGCTTGTAAGCATTCTTACAGGAAGCTCCATTTCACCAAAATGCAGGTTTTGACCTTGCCCTCCTCGCTAGCTCGAATGAGCTTGAAGCCAATAGTGCCCAATCCGCAGATCCTCGAGCTGTTGACGCAGGGTTCTTGGATGAGGACCACATCCCTGCTGCATTTAGAAAGCCGATTTAGATTTGTGCAGATTTATCTGAAGCACCACCAACATGAGAGCGCTCAGACTTCCCTGACGTACCCATATCGTCGAGGTCTGCCCCATCCCGGAGGTTGTCTCTCAACGACGAGTTGGCGTAACGGGAGCCCTGCTGACTGAAGCATCAGAGATAAAGCGCTAAGGATTGGTTGCTCCCCGTCCAGCAACCTGCCTTCCATCTCCGAGCTGTTCACGTCACTTTGCGATAACATGCTTTTCGCGTCGGACTCCTCCCTTTCCTCTTGAAGTTCTTCGATATCCGAGACCCACGTTGCAGCGGAGATGGCAGCGCGCTCCGAATAGACACGGTTTACGTGGATAACCATCTGACCTACACTCTAATGCATTGTAACTTTTTAAAGGCTCGAGTGCCTCCTTATTCATGGTGAAGACCACTTGTCTATCAGGCCCTACCCCATCCCCGACCAGAGTGAAGGTGATGGCCCAATGCACGCTTGCCTTGCTGGCTTTGCTCCGAGAAATGTCAAAATTCTTTTGAACTCTACTGAAATGTATGAAAGTTGGCCCAGTGGCAGCCTTGCTTTGCTTGCTTGAAGCGCTTCAAAGCGTCGAATAGCCCAAATCTATATTTGACAGCGCTTTACGCGCTTCGCTGTTTGTCTTGTTGTTGTCTTGTTTGTCTCATCCTGTATTTCTGACAGCTTTCGAAGCTTCTACTTGGCCATAGAAGTTTTCAAAGCAAAGCAAGGTAAGCCTAGGCAAGCAAATCAAGCCTGCATTGGAACATCACCTTGACACTTCAGGAGAGAAGGATTCATTATCCGCAGCATCGTGAGAATTCTCTCAGGCTCTGCAGGGATGGCAGGAATCCATGCCCTTGTCCTTGGCCAAGCCGGAATGCTATTCCGGTCGACCAGCTCGATTTTTGCACATTTGTAGACTTCACCAAGTCTTGCAGCTGCTGCCTTGTATAGTGCATAAGTTCATGCGCGGTCACACGCGACTATTTTAATCTGTCCCTGGTGCCAACCCTCATCCGTGACCGCGGCTGTACCGCGCGTTCCGGACGTGTCGCCACAGGTCTTTGGGGATTGCCAAACGGTCGTTCTCTCTGTCAAGAATGCCTATAAGGATCCTGTCCTTAGTTATTTTGGCAAAGCTTGGTTTGTCCACTCCGGGGCGAGGTTTTAACTCCACGTCCGATCTCTTGCGTTTGAAAGGGTTTCCGTTTACCCTCTTTGGCACATAAGTGGTTTGGAAATCCGGTATCAGAGATTGCACTAATTCCACCGACTTCTGGAACTCAGCGACAGCGTTTCCTGAGAGACAGCCTCATATTTCTTCAGGGTCCTTGCGGCCAATCGTTTTTCCAAGTACGCAGAGCGGAGGGAAGATATCTCCGGGGAGTCCGGACCCGTAGTTGCCATCGCGGTCGCTGAAAGCTCAGGTGCAGCTTTTTTCTCCTTTGGATCTCCGAGGCAAGCTCCTGAGATCGCTGCCACAGACGTTAATAGATTGGTTTTCATACCTGCGATTGATGAAAGTTATTAAAAAAGGATCCAATTTTGACGTTTTTTAAGCTTATTTCGTACATGTTTACTGATACCCACAAAAAGGGCATGCTTTTTACAGTTAAGTTTTAAATTAATTTAATTTAGCTAATAATTTTTAAAAACAAATGTTGAAAAGACAGATTTCCGGAAAATAAATCCTGAATTTTTTCGAACGGCGTTTATTCCTTTTCTACTACAATTTTCCTAAAGGGGGATTTTTTACCCTTTTTTGCATCCTTCGTAAATGCAACTCTATTAAGGAAGCTTTGCCTTGGCAAATGTCAAAATCTGCTTAACCTTATATAATTTAACAATGCTTAACATTATTGTTCATATTCTTAATACTATTGGTCAGGTACATTATAATTGTTTTACAACTTCTTTTAAAATCACAGAATTTGTACATATATACATTTTTAAATACATTTTTCTAGCTTATTGTATACTTAAAAATTTTCTGACGATAGAAGTTGTCGATAAAATAACAGCTTTCTGTTCGCTTCGCTTTTCGCTAACTAAATCACGACGACTAAATCATTTGGTAAACAAAGAGCACAGCGTGTCTGTGTGATGAATCCAACTTGTTTGACTGATCTTAAGCTCTATGGGGCGCCGATGCTTGCTACAGAGTTGCTTAACCATTCATTAGACGCTCGCTTTTCTATATCAGTGTGTTCCAAAGCATATGCGTGTTTTCAATGGATAGCTTTCATTTTCCATTCTTGTATAAGTGTTTGCATGTGTTCATTGTCTGTAGGAAGTTGCGGCATCGAGACGTCTTGCAAGTTTAGCGTAGAATACTTAAAATCAGCTTCGCATATAGTTTTTAATAGCCAACAAGGCTGTGCAATTATTTTATTTTATTTTATTTTATTTTTTTATTTTTTTATTTTTTTTTTATTTTTTTTAATTTTATTTTATTTTATTTTTTTTTTATTTTATTTTATTTTATTTTATTTTATTTTATTTTATTTTATTATATTTTATTTTATTTTATTTTATTTTATTTTATTTTATTTTATTTTATTTTATTTTATTTTATTTTATTTTATTTTATTTTATTTTATTTTATTTTATTTTATTTTATGTTATTTTATTTTATTTTATTTTATTTTATTTTATTTTATTTTATTTTATTTTATTTTATTTTATTTTATTTTATTTTATTTTATTTTATTTTATTTTATTTTATTTTATTTTATTTTATTTTATTTTATTTTTTTTTTATTTTATTTTATTTTATTTTATTTTCTTTTCTTTTATTTATTTTATTTTATTTTATTTTATTTTATTTTATTTTATTTTTTTATTTTATTTTATTTATATTAAGTTATTTTATTTATTTTTCTTTATTTTTTTGTCATGGTAATTTCAAATTTTGCATTGCATACCATTCAGTATTTTCACTGCACCGACAGCTGTTAGTTGTCGTTGTCGGGTCTGGTACGATATGTCGAAAAAAAAGAAGTCGAAACTAAAAATGTGGAAAAAAAAATGTCGAAAAAAAATTTGTCGAAAACACAAAAGGTCGAAAAAAAAAATGTCTCGAAAAAAAATGTCGAATGAAAAAATGTCGAAAAAAAAATATATAAGATGTAGAAACAATGTAATGAATGATGTGTAAAATTCGCGCGAATTTAACACATCATTCATTACATTGTTTCTACATCTTATATATTAATGTTGAGTATTATTTTTCTAGTGTTTTGCAATAGCTCTTGCAAGCAAATATAAAACCTGACGGTAAAGTTACAAACACAAACTCTTAAGCTCTTCTCAATATAATTAACAACAACCTCTCAGAAACGAATCTCCGGTTTAAAGATGTCAGAAAAATTTTGATTTTTGGCGACTTTTATAGTCACGTAAATATTTGATGTATCGATGTTTCTATAAAAATTGCGAAATTTTGAACGTTTAAACGTTATTTCGGTTTCTCACTTGTCAAAAAACAAAAGTAAATTGGACCAACATCTTTTCCTTGTTCAAAAATATGCACGTAATTAGAAAATTATATACACATATTACAAAACTAACCAAGTCGAAGCATCGATATACATATATAGCGAAACAAATGTACATAGACTTCGCATCAAAGACACATCGATTTATTTTTGCCATTGGTGACTCCAGCATAGTTTAGCTCAATAACATAACGGGACCTTTCTCGAAATGATCATTACCAAATGATTAGTGTTATGCTTTTAATAAGTACAAATCATAAGTCATTCTCAATCTTAATTTTTACATGTGCAGTTTGTAGCCCGAAAGTGTCTGAGAATATTTCTGTGGTTACCTCTAACAAGGGGAAAATTTGAATAGACTTTGTATTGGAAAAAGGTTGAAAAGTTCTTGGTAAGAGGTAAGGAAGTGATAAATAATTGTATACTGTCATAAAACACGTTGTTAAACTCAAATTTCCGAAGTTTTACATTAAGCATCCAAATTTCGACCTTTTTCGGTCATTTGCATTTTTTCGACATTTTTTTTTTCGGTCAAAAATCTCTTCGGTATTTTAAAATTTTTTTAAATTCGGTCTTGGAAATTCGACATTTTTTTTTTCGACATATCGTACGGGACCCGTCGTTGTCTCATACATACAATCCGAGTAACGGTAAAGTACCAGCACCAACAAAAAAACAAGAAAAAATGTTGACCAGTCATACTTAACTCCAAGAGAAATCAATTCAAATGCAAATGCAACGTAATTTATTTGCCATAAAAGGTCAATATGTGTTTGTGTGAAGGTTAAAGACAACGAGAGCCAACTCAAAGGACATGAAAACAAATAGGAAAGAACAGAGTCGTAAAATGGACGAGACAGCTTAAAACCGATTACCAAATGACTGTAGCGAAAATACAACAAAACGACAAGAACAACTGGTAGAAATTGGCGAAAAACGAAATTGGAGTGAAAAAAAAATTGTATTCAATGTAAATAATGATCAAAATAAGCACATCAAACATTTTGACAAAACTCATTATCCCGCCTCAGTATGCCATATTTCTCACAAGCTGTCCGCCACAGTAGCAGCAAGAAAAAACAGCGAAAATTTCTTCCAATTTTGTGTCGTTCGCCAGCACTTTGTAAGTTATGATGGGCATCCCCTGCCCTCTGCCATCACTTTTTTCTCTTGCTTCAGCTTACAGCTTGCAAGCTTTGATCATACATACATATTAGCTTAAGTGTCTTTCTCTCACTCTTCGTCTTCATCATTTGTAGTCTCTCACTTCATTTCGTTGGCACTGATAAGCGTCTACGTTTAAATTTACGCAAATTAATGAGCCAAAGATGTCAGAGGTTGCTTACCTTTTGCTAACACTTTGCTGTTGTGTTGTTGTTGTTTTAGTAACTTACTCTCCTTTTGTCCTCGCCTATAGCAATATATCCGTCACGAAGGCATGTCTCATCAGATTCATCGTTTTTAAAGTGTGGAGTACCTAACTACTAGTACTATGCTGCTGCCCACTGCATGAATTTTCTAAATTTTATGCATCCTCTATACTTAGTTGTGCATGGTATGTAATGGTATGGGGTAGAGATGGGCGATTGCATGATTTTTGCTGCACGACACGACACGTACGAAAAAAATAAAAACTCTTAAACAGATCAAGTAAAAGATTTTGCATACTGGCCATTTTTCGGATTTTTCACTTCCCTACAAATCAACCCCTTTATCCGAAAATTTGGTTAAAAAACAACCTATCTCGGCTTGAAAGGTAATGGATTTTTGTTCAGATAGGCCGTTCGTGTTTTTTGGATTTATGACCCAGCACGAACACGATACGAAATCGCATTTTCAAACACGAGCACATGGACACACGCGTGCGGGATTCGTATCACGGTCGAAAACACGTACGACGCTCATCTCTAGTATGAAATATACTGGTACTAGTTCAAAAAGCATTGGTTTATTCTTAAGAAATCAGCGACTATTTGTATTTACCATAACCGAAAAAGCATCTGTGAATTATAAGAAAAAAAGCAAACGAAACGGATGAATTTTGGAATATTGTAACTGGTATAATTTCGGCCACAAAAATACAGTTGGACACTTGTATGGAATGGATATTTCCTCACTATTATGACTTCAGCCAGAAAATTCTAGTTGTATACTAATATGAAATAGATATTTCCTGAGTAGTATGATTTCAGCCAGAAAACTATAGTTGTATACTACTTTTTTACTCACTAGTTTGTCGCTTCGCTGCGGTGTAACTACAAGTCTGTTAGCACCAGGTGAGGTGAGCGATGACTAACGGCTCTCTGAGTTCGGAAAATGGAGAAAAGCGATATCCTATTCCGAACCGTCAACTCAGACAGCATCCAGGAGGAGTTGCGTTATCGCTACCTAAGAATGCAGTAATAATTTTGACCCATCACCAAGTGCACATGCTGCAATCGGCTCTCAATGCTTTCCCTAACTAGTGGTGACAGAGTCGGCCCCTGTCGTACTAAAGCAGCAAAGTAACTTACTCCACTACTGAGAAATCAAAAGGCGAAAGCTCTCAACTGTAAGCTATTTATTAGTAGTTCGTGACTTTGAATCGTCAATCATTTATTTTTTTTAGTATAAAAGATTAGAAAACACGACAAAAATTCAAACTCGAAATTCGGTAAGCATTCCCAGCTCCCTGATTTCGTCTTCTTTATTCAAAATCGCAACTGGTTATAAAACATTCAACCCCACTTATCCTCAGACTTTACCACTTTCTTAAGTTGAACATCTTTCGTTTTATTTGCTTCCATTGTCGTCAGCATTCCATTCATACCATTCTTTGTACTCTTTTCCGCTTGTTAAGCAACTGCCCTTCACCCTCCGTTTGACGGTTGAACTTAAGTCCATCTGACAACTCGGTAGGTACATACCTCCTCTGTTGCTGTTGTCAGTTGCAAACACTTAAGGTGATGATTTGAGCGACCAACCGACACTGGTGCGAGATTTTCAGGTGCGAATTTGATGTGCTATGCCACCTACAAAAACAACAACACAACGGATGATGTAAAGTTTTGTTGAATAGCTATACAGCAAACTTATTCATGGGAGCTAGAACAAAGAACGAGAATGGTTAAAGGAATTTACAAGCACTATGTACGAGTAGTAAGCATCGCTATTCATATGGATGTGAGTTTTCATATTTGGAAAGCTCCTTCTTACCTTTTCCTCAGTTTAGGGCACCAACAACAATGCTTCGCTGTATGTGATATTGTTCTTATATTTTTCTTTAGAGTTCAAAACGGCCATTTTGCATTTTTTAAATGAATTTTTAAAATTTGAACATCCAAATTATGCAATTTGAATGCCGATTTTAAAAATCCGAAAGAAAGAAGAAAAAAATTCATTTGACCTTTTTTGTAGAAGGTGAAATTTTCAATTTAAATATCGAAAACTCATTAAATAATATTTTACTGTTTTTGAAGTACACAACTATTCACAAAACCTTAAGGGCTTGAGAAATTAGTAAATTTTCGACCTCGAAAAATTGTGTAATGGTCACATTAATTAAAAAAGTTGTAGAGCATTCAATGGCCTGCAAATACTGGGGTAAAAGTTGGCTGTACGATTTTTGGGTGAAAAGATATACATATTCATTTGCATAGAAGATTTTTCACGAAAATGAAAAAAGGCGATGAGGCAAACTGTTACATTAACATAAAAAACTCATATTTGGTATGCCGTTCGGAAAAAGCTAAAATCGTTATTTTTGCCCCACCCTAATGTACATCTTTATATACGTCCTGTGAGTTAGTTACACAAGAAGAATAAGCTACCGGTTTTTATTACTCGTATATATACATACATTAGTAGAATGTTGCAAGTTTAATTTTTTAAGTTTTTCTGCTTCGGAAATGTTTTTCTTCTTTGGTGGTTTGCGTTGTATTTTAAGCTTAAGACAATGAAGACAAGACAAGCGACAAAATAATATAATAAATTGTCATCGTAAAGCACGGGTCGGCAGATTTGCAAATGCAGGTGTATAAGTGAGCGCGCTTATACACGCGCTGTGATAGTCCGAAATATATTTTTAACATTCGCTGACCAAACTAGCGACACCTCCACGCGATGTGGTTTCGCCCCTTGCTCAGCGACGACAAATTCATTTGGTAAATAAAGAGCGCAGCGTGTCTGTGTGATGAGTCCAACTTGTTTGACTGATCTTAAGATCTATGGGGCGCTGATGCTTGTCGTAAAGTCATAAATCAAATGGAGGCAAAACACGCAACCCCAACCAGCTTTCAGCGCCAACTGCTGCCAATTGGGATGATTCCTTGCAAAGCAAATAGGACAAAATATTTATTAAAGTTCGCCTACATATTGAAATTCAATCACAAAATCGGACAAACTAATTTTAATTTTAAACTTGATATTCATTTGTATTAACAATACACGGTTGAAAATGTCGGCCTAAATTTTAAACTTTTTTGGACAACATACATATGTGACCAAACCAAATTTGTTTTCAAATTTAAACTAGACATGTACTACTACTTTTTTTAACCCCATTTGCTGGCGGTAACTTCGTTAACACATAATTTTAACACATTTGCTATTCACTAACTTTTATCACCTGTTTTTTCACCGAATGCGATAAAACTCAACTCCTCTACCGACTCCTCTACCGCTGAGCTCCATTGCACACATAAATGTTGTGGGAAAAATTCAATGGTTTGACAAATCCTTCAAAAAAATATGTAAACAAAACAAAAAATTTAGACCGAAAAGGTTTTATTTTTAAACCGCAAGGTTTCAAGAAGAAAATAAATATAAAAAATGATGGCACTTGGCAGGATTCAAACGAGGGTGCTCCACATATTGGCGATAGCTCCAAAACCGGTTGAGATATTGAAAAAAGTAATATCTTAAATTTTAAGTTGAGCGTCGAGCAATCCAACGAAAAAAGTTTCATTCAGTTCCATTCATTACTTTCAGAGTGATACGGCCACAAACATACGGACAGACAGACAGACACACAAACATTTTTAAAATGGTTGTTTTGGGTTCTACTCGCTTAATAATGCTTCTCCCAATCAATTTTTTTTGATATCTGGCATGTACAGACATCGACCTGTTTGTTACAATTTTATTATATGTACACTGAGAGAAATGCCTTGAATTTTGTGACAATATCACTATTGATAGGGACGCAATTTATCGAATATTATTTGCTTCCAATAAAAAGTCAACCCGGGTAGAAAATAATCTAGACAAATCTATTCTTAATCTAGGCGCTGGCTAGATTTTCCTACAATAGACAATTCTACCTTAGGCCTGCCAGGGCTCTGGAATGGAAAGCGTATGTTTTTATATTTACGGGCAATTTATGGATTATTCTGTAAGGGGACTGCCTAGTTTTGCACTTGCACCGCCTCCGATTTTCCAATCCAGGGCCTGCATATTTTTTCTATATTGGGGCGGCCTAGTTTTTCCAATCCAGCGCCTGGATAGTTTTTCCACGATAATAAAATTTAATTAAAGTTGTTAATTTGCCGGGAAATTACATGTCAACCATTTCGATATGATGTACTGTTTTTTATATTTATGGATAGAATACTAATATATTTGAACGGCATGTCAATATCTATGGTCGTAATGTGAATTTCTATTTTCGCTATATCCATATCTATATTTACTGCATAGTAATAATTTTAGAGACAGCTTATTAATATATATGGGCGAAATGTAAATTTTTCTGGGACGCATAATCATAATAGTTCAAACATTTTTACTATGGATTTCCTAACAATATTACAACTTGTTATAAGGTTTTTTTGGATTTAAAATTTTGTTTAAATTCTTATGATGGGAAATTTTTCTAAAAATTTTATAATATGCCGTAGCTGAATGGCAGAACACTGGGCTAACGTACCAGTGGAGCAGTGTTCGAGTCCCACTGAAACCAGATGTCAAGTTTTATGAAATTTTGTTTTTTAAACCAAGTATTTAGAATTTATCAATATATTGACTATTGCAATAGTTTATATGGATACCACTTCAATAGTGATTTATCAAAAATGTATTGATGCAACATCCATATTCATTGATGGGACAGGATTAACAATTTTTATTTAATGTGGTATCAATAATTATGGATGTTCCATCCATAGATTTCCCTCCGTGTAGAGATTTAATTTAGTTTAATTTTAATTTATTTTGTTTTTTGTTTAATTTTATTTCATTTTGTTTTATTTTTTTTTTTTTTTTTTAGTTTAGGATATTTTTTTTTTTTTGCTTTATATGAAATTTAAAATAGTTTTAATTGCATTAGCAGATTTTACTTTGTCATACAGAGGGCTTTCTATTTAAAAATGTTATTCCTTCATAAGCTTTCCTCGAGATTTTACTTGAAAACTTTACTACTATGCTTTGTGATTTTTGTTGGACACAACAGCGCGCTGTTTGTTATTTTTAGATATTTGCCAGTTTCATCGCTGTGATGAAAAAACAAATAACAAAGTAACAAAATTCTATTTGGTGGGATGAGTTAGGCTGATTCTATTCATTAAGAACTTTACTGCAATCGGATTAAAACAAATGCTTGTTGTCGAACGATTTCTGTCACCTTACTTCTTCACAAACCGCTCGACTAACTCCTTGTCAATCTATTGGACTTACTTGCGTTACTCAACGTAATTTTCCATAGCCTTATAAATTTTGCATAAAAGTCAGTGGCATAACTGCAAAACGGCAGCACGTTTGATAACATGATCTACTTTTTAATGTTTTGCGAGAACGCCAAAATTCCATGTAAGTAACATCCCTTCGCACATGAAAAGCTATCCAAAACGATAATAAAACCTCAAGATTGCAACTTAATTTGCTGCATAAAAACCACAATTGTTGACAATTAAAATCTAGCCAATAGGAGTAGTAGCCTCATAATAATATAACAAGCAAAGAAAACTGAGCAAATAACTAACTTTTTAATTGCAACTGCTAACAATTGAAAGGCCATTCCTGTGAAAGAAATAACCACACAAAGCTGTCATCAATCACTAAATCAATGTCACCAGAATAAGTGGTACATATATAGGGTCTGGTACGATATGTCGAAAAAAAAGAAGTCGAAACTAAAAATGTCAAAAATAAAATATCGAAAAAAAATTTGTCGAAAACACAAAAGGTCGAAAAAAAAATGTCTCGAAAAAAAATGTCGAATGAAAAAATGTCGAAAAAAAAATATATAAGATGTAGAAACAATGTAATGAATGATGTGTAAAATTCGCGCGAATTTAACACATCATTCATTACATTGTTTCTACATCTTATATATTAATGTTGAGTATTATTTTTCTAGTGTTTTGCAATAGCTCTTGCAAGCAAATATAAAACCTGACGGTAAAGTTATAAGCACAAACTCTTAAGCTCTTCTCAATATAATTAACAACAACCTCTCAGAAACGAATCTCCGGTTTAAAGATGTCAGAAAAATTTTGATTTTTGGCGACTTTTATAGTCACGTAAATATCTGATGTATCGATGTTTCTATAAAAATTGCGAAATTTTGAACGTTTAAACGTTATTTCGGTTTCTCACTTGTCAAAAAACAAAAGTAAATTGGACCAACATCTTTTCCTTGTTCAAAAATATGCACGTAATTAGAAAAATATACACATATTACAAAACTAACCAAGTCGAAGCATCGATATACATATATAGCGAAACAAATGTACATAGACTTCGCATCAAAGACACATCGATTTATTTTTGCCATTGGTGACTCCAGCATAGTTTAGCTCAATAACATTACCAAATGATTAGTGTTATGCTTTTAATAAGTACAAATCATAAGTCATTCTCAATCTTAATTTTTACTTGTGCAGTTTGTAGCCCGAAAATGTCTGAGAATATTTCTGTTGTTACCTCTAACAAGGGGAAAATTTGAATAGACTTTGTATTGGAAAAAGGTTGAAAAGTTCTTGGTAAGAGGTAAGGAAGTGATAAATAATTGTATACTGTCATAAAACACGTTGTTAAACTCAAATTTCCGAAGTTTTACATTAAGCATCCAAATTTCGACCTTTTTCGGTCATTTGCATTTTTTCGACATTTTTTTTTCGGTCAAAAATCTTTTCGGTATTTTAAAATTTTTTTAAATTCGGTCTTGGAAATTCGATTTTTTTTTTTTTTTTTCGACATATCGTACGGGACCCACATATATAGGCATCTACCTACGTTGAACAAGATAAACAAGGGTTGTTAACAAATACAGTTACTAAAGTCTCAATATATGTGATTTATTTATGAATCATACACACATAGAAAATTGAGCTGGTGATGGATAAGAATTGACAGTGATTTGGTTATATCAACCAAAATATCTGTTGATTCAACCAAAATATGGGTTGATTTAACCAAAATCATGGTCAATTCTTATCCATTCTCAGGCTATTTTCCTATGTGTATCTTAAGGTTTTGTAGCCGCTATTGGTGCTTTTATGGGTACCCCTCCAGTCAAAGTTTTCTATTTATTTATTTAATATTCGAGTATTTAGTATAGTAATACTTTCTGTAAAAAAAAAACTAAGTTTGAATCTTTTTTATACAGAACTACCTACCCCTAAAGCATTAAACACCACTGATTTGTATTGTGGAACAACATCACATCACAAACAACAATCAACAATATTATTATTATTATGTTGAGCTGAATTTATTTATTTATTTGTTGAATGCTGTTTTTCAGTATCATTAAAGAGTCCTTAATGATAAAAGTTTTTAATGATCACTGACATCATGTGAAGGTGCTGCTAGCGATATACATATGTATGTATTGTGCGTGCAGTGACAAAGAGAGCGAAATCAAAAACAGTAGTTCAATGATTCAACCACCCCCCGGCTGACGTAACCAAAGAAGTACTACGAATGTCTGAAAGTACCCTGCAGCGAAAGCAACTAGTTGAAAACTACTTTACAACTAGTTGGTGCACCGGGCCGAACTAGTCAGTGTTCTGTCTTTTTACCATATAAGCAACTGGTATTTTTTGCGTGTTGATGTCCTACGAAATTTCAATTGTCAGATTTCGACCAGAATATACCAGTCATCTTCTAGTCATGATATACTAGAATTATATTATTGTAAAATACCAGTACCATACTAGTTCAGCCTGGACTAGTATGATTTCCATTAAATGAACCAGTCCCCATACTAGTCCAAAAAGGACTAGTATGAAATATACTAGTCATATACTAGACCAAAAAGCATTGAACCTGGACTAGTATTATTTCAACCAGAATTTTCATAACTTACCCTTTATTTCACCATTTGACTTTATTTTCATGTTTATTCTTAAGAAAGCGGCGACTATTTGTTTTTACCATATGACGGAAAAGCATCTATGAATTATAAGACAAAAAAATAAGCAAACGAAACGAATGAATTTTGTATTTCTTAACTGGTATGATTTCATCCAGAAAAATCTAGTTGTATACTAGTATGAAATGGATATTTCCTGAGTAGTATGAGTTCATCCAGAAAATTCTAGTTGTATACTTGTATTTTTCTGACTAGTTTGAAGCTTCGCTGCAGGGTATTTACAGAGAATATTTTGCACAATTCGTATAGTTCGCAAAAAGTTGTGTGAAAAATTTTAAAGCTATAGGAATTCTGAGCTCAAGTTAATAATTAATTTATAGCTAACACCAGTTAACGCATCGATCATCATCTGTAATTTCGATATGGGGAAATTGACTTTTAAGAAGAAATCGAACTGTAGATAAAAATGTACCAATTTAAAATCTGGGCATAAGCCCATTCAGACTAGAGATGGCCATGACACGAAACACGCACGCGTATGTCCATGTGCTCGTGTTTGAAATTGCGATTTCGTGTCGTGCTCGTGCGTGATGGTGTTTGGTCCGAAATCCAAAAAAACACTAATGGCCTATCTGAATGAAAATTCAATATATTTTTTGCTGTAAAAGGTAGTTTTTGAAACAAATTTTCAGATAGAGCGTTGCTGGAAAAAATTCTGAAATATATTGGAGGGGGTTGATTTGTAGGGAACAAAAAATCCGAAAGATTGCGAGTGTGCAAAATCTTTAACGGAATCTTTTAAAGAGTTTTTGATTTTTTTGTGCGTGTCGTGTAGTGTTTTAGTGATTTTTTCCCGTGCGTGTCAGTGTCTACTTTCGAAGTTCTGTTTCGTGACCGTGTCGTGTCGTGCAGCAAAAATCATGCACGCGCCCATCTCTAATTCCGACCAACTCCCAAAATATTTTGATTCGTGTGCTACTTAGCGGAATATGTTTCATTTAGCTTTGCTCTCGTACAAATGTTTTATGTTTCAAATATATCTCGCAGAGATATCGGGTAAGCTTCAGGGAGTTTTCCTCAATATCTTTTTCGGTTACACGCATGGTTCCATAAAACTTTCTGAATATTTCCGCAAACATAAAATAAGGCTTTTTCAAAGTGAATTAAGCCGTTTATGATATCAAAATTTTTTTTGCAGGTCATGCTCACAATGCAATGAACTAGTTTAACTTTTCAACGAAATAATACAAATAAACCAACCACGTCCGTTAATACAATCATAAAAAAATTAAATTACAAAATTACGTTCCGCGAAATGATAGCATTAAATATTTGTACACATGAAAACTGAAATCATACATTACACTGTAAGCCAATTTTAAATTAAACATAAAGAATCATCAGTGTAGAGTCTAACAAGTTTAAATGTTGATTATGATTTGCCTTGTCATTGTCGTTTTATATAGCTCTTTAAGCATTATTTTTCCCTGGACAATCGCAAAGCTGGGGTCTTTTTCTTTTGTGGAAGGTTGCAATTTCTGCACTAGGTATTACGTTCCCTTCTGTTCAGATCATGTTCCATTATTGGAAGGTCACAGACTGCTTAGCACTCTGCAGGACAGCGAAAGCTTCCACCTATCTAAAGCCTCCCTAAACCAATTCTGAGAGTTCTGGCCTTAATAAGTCCCAGTCTGAGGGTATATAAACTCGTTCTCTTGTATGTTACGATGGACCAGCACCCATATTTAAGAGGCGATGTATCAACTCTGTATCTTTAGGATCCACTCCCTGCCTTGACCAATTAAGCCCGCAGATCCATCTGTTTGTCAGAGAAAGTTGCTATCCTATTACCAGTAATCTTTTCAAACAGTAATGCATGCCTCCTGGATTGAAATACATTCGATCAGTCTAGAAGAGTAATGGATAGGGATATGGCCGATAGTACTGCAGAAATGCAAGCTCCTACTTCATACGCCATTTGGATCTATCTGTGAAGCTGAAATGTCTAATTTTCCAGTGAATTTATTTTCTTCCAGTCCTTTCTCGATAAAATAGAGTTTTAAAATTTGTATCAAAAATTGTTCTGAGACAAATGTAGTCCGACTTAGTTTTGTTATAGAAGTCGTTAACATTCAGTAGAATACGGCTGCGGTTGTATGTGCTCTCTTTCCAGAGTCCCAAGGGACAATATAAAATTCCGAGCCTCTGTGGGACATGCTCTAATAGCCCCGGTGATCGCACCACATGTAGCTTGTGAAGCTTTGCCTAGAATTTGCTCATGTAGTTCATATAAAAAAAAACTCCACTTTCTACCCCATTAAACAATACCTTCGTACATAACCTACTTAACAAGTTTTTATAACACCTTGGCACGCTTCCGTAATATGACATTGTTGCTGACTTTTTGGAAAAACAAATTTAACAATGCCCATGTTGTCAACTAAACGCCGCATGGCCTCTGCGCACTTGTGCTAAATAGCAGATACCACACGCACATTTTATCATCCAAAAAAAATAAGTTTAGTTATGAAAAGAAATTTAAGACTTTCATAACATTTGTAACTTAAGTCAATTTGGCACACGTGTCCTATCGCTCATCTACGCACATTGGCACATATTTTTACAAAGTATACTTATCAGATACGTGTGTGCTCCAAAATGCCAACAGCGAATCCCTCATGTCAGTTAAGCACACATTGCCAACTCACCAACCCAGGTTCACTTTCAAATGAACCCAACCAAAAGGGTGTGCCTAGGCACTCCCATTTTGCTCCATCTCCTGAGTAGCCAACTAAGTAAACTTCACTTCATATTTTTTACATAGAACTTTTCGCCTTTTAATTAATTAAATTGCGCTCCACACCCGTAACGACGACCCAGCAACAGCGACAGAAAGTGTATCGCATAAGTCCAGGAGGTGGTAAAAGGACATTCATTACGCATTGTTGTGTTGACCATTTCCATATTGCCCTGCATTGGACGTGCCTGCCATATTTTGCTCATTATAAAACATATTTGTGCACACGCATGTGTGTATGTGTGTGTATCTACAGGAGTTGAGGACATTTCTTTTCATGCTCATTTTTATTATTATTATTATCACTCGCATTTATTGTCCTATCACTCCATCAAGTTTTTGTAGGCGTGTGAGAAAGTGACTTTGAGGTGAAGCGTCTTTGCTGTAAAAAAATCTAGGCTTGTAATATTTTGCTACATTTAACAGAGAGTTCAAACCAGTGGCGGATCCAAGATTTTGGGAAAGGGGGGTTCCTTGGACATTTTTGATTCTTAAAACTGGTCTTTGAGGGTTGTTTTAAAAAAAATATATACCTACATTAGTTGGTACGGGCAATGTCAAATTCAAGGTATCAAGTAACGTTTACTATATTTTTGTGTAATTTTTACTACATATTTTGTGTAATTTTATTACTATATTTTTGCGTATTTTAACTTTACATTTTGTTTATCTTTTACAATATTTATGGGCAATTTTTTACTGTATTTTTTGTGTAATTTTTTACTATATTATTTGTATAAATTTTACATATTTTTTGAGTAATTTTTACTATATTTTTGAGTAATTTTTACTATATTTTTTGTGCAGGTTTACTATATTTTTTTATATAATTTTTACTTTATTTATGGGACATTTTTTAGTATATTTTTGTGTGGTTTTTACTATATTTTGTCCTATTTTTACTATATTATTTGAGTAATTGTTTCTATATTTTTTGCTGTATTACTGTGAAAAGTATGACTTTTTCGATCCCGAAGGGGATGGTTTGTACCTGAAAATCACCCCCATGAATCCGCCCCTGGTTCAAACATTTGCGTGGTTTCCTCATAAAAGAGTAATTATTTCCTCTTGTGGCCATCTGTTGAAATGTGTTAGGTATCCTCCCCTGTGGGAGATGTTTTTATAACCAGGTGTACTGGTATATGGATTTGGAATATGGACCAGTGAAAAAGGAATGGGGAGACGGGAAACCGGAGAAGTGCCTTCTCTGGACCCGACAAAAAAGGTAAAAAATGGGTTTTTTGGTCAACGAGGGCGAGGCGAAGTTTTTGCTGTCATCAAAGAAATAATTGGTGCCCCTGCGTCTTGACAGCCACGTCACTCTTGATAGTTACAAATTTGAAACTGTGAGGGACTTTGTCTATCTAGGAACCAGCATTAACACCGAAAACAATATCAGTCTAGAAATCGAATGGAACTATTCTTGCCAACAAGTGCTACTTCGGACTGAGCAGGCAAAGGAGAAGTAACGTCCTCTCTCGAAGAACAAAGATCTCGTTCTATATGTCTCTCATGATACTTTTCCTGAGGGATGACTCGGAATCAAGGACAGTGTCAAGACAAGATTAGATGGCCCTTGGAGTATTTGAGAGGAAGGTTCTCCGGAAGATTTATGGTCCTTCCCGTGAAGCCAACGAGAACCGAAGGAGATTGAACGATGAGCTGTACGAGCTTTACGGAGATATGACCATAGTCCATTTAATTAAAGCCCATATGCTCCGCTGGGTGGGTCATGTTATGCGAATGGATAAAAGCGGCTCCAGCTCAGAAGGTTTTCCTATCGTCACCCCAGTTCGGCAGCAGAGAAAGGGGGAGGCCTCGACTAAGATGGAAACCACAGGTGGAGAATGACTTTAACTCCCTTAGGGAAGAACAGGGAGATGGATGTTTATCGTCATTTTTAACCTTCTTAATAATATCTAAGCTTTCGAAGTTAACTTTTTAGGCGGCGATATGAAATTTTGATTGAGAGTAAAATTTGAGAAAATGGATGACGATGCAACGGAAATTATGGCACGGAAGTAGAAATTTTAGCCGACTTTCAGGCGTAAGCGTTTTTCTTATATCGCGGACACCGCTCGACCGATTTGGATAAAGTTTGACATTATAGATAGTAGGATTCATTCTAAGATTATACGCGTGGATTTGGCCACTTGGGGCGATTCACAGGGTTACCACCTATCTATTTTTTTTTAAATATTGAGCAAAATATGCCAATATGGGTATCAAATGAAAGATATTTTTGACCGTATTCCAAATATGTAAATCTAAAGAAGGGTTGCCACCTAGGGTTGTCACCTAACTGCATTTTATTTATTTTTCTCTATATCTCGGGAACCGCACGACCGATTTGGATAAAGTTTCGCATTATAGATAGTATGATTCATTCTAAGATTACATGCGTGGGTGTTTCCATTTGAGGCTGCTCACAGGCAAAGGGTTGCCACCTATATGCCAATATGGGTATCAAGTGAAAGGTATTTGCGACCGTATTCCAAATATTTAAATTTCAAGCAAGCTTGCCACCTAGTCTTCCTATCTTTCTTCGTACAACTCTCTTTCCTATCTCCCACCCTTTTGCTCTTCATTGCCCTCTTTCCTTCTACCACGCCCATTTTTCTCTATATCCCATTCGTATTGGCCCCTGTTAATTTAGGCCTAATTCTACCCATGTTCTAAATTTTAAGGAAAACGCACCATATATAAGATATTTTCGAATGGATCGTTTCCCTGGTCCACTTCCCAGAAGTGAGATATTGTGAATCTAAACCATTCTCGAATACATCTTATTCATATTTCGTTATTTCTGAACTTAAGAACTAAACTTCTTTCACGTGTACTGGCTACACGCGGTTTTTTTTTTTTTTTTGAAAACGTTTCTCCATGTCAATCTCCGCATTTGTCGCAATCCTAATTTTTATCACAATCTATCTTCATTTTTATCCTAATCTTTAACTTAGCCTTCATATTTATCTTTACCTTTATCTCTATCTCTATATATATAACCTTTTTTCGTTATCTTTACCTTTATTCCTATCTTTATATTTATCTTTATCACTATCTTCGTCTTCATTTGTACATCTGGCTCCATCTCTACCTATCTTTGACTCTTTATAAATCTCTACCTCTGATGCAAAATCAGCTCCTGCATCCACCGCATGCTAGACCGCCAGTACCTGTTATGCCCATGTCTAACTGGTTTCCCTCATTGAATTTGACCGCTAACGCATACTTTCTTAGTTACATATGGGTCATTCCATATGAAATTTAGCACTAAAATTTAAAAATGCCCACTATATTTCTGCTGAGAATGGAACATAAGTCGACACCTATTTTTTTATTTCACCCATAGTGGTCAATTTTTTGAGTTATGAATTTTTGAATTTTAGGCATTTTGAAAATTGAATTTTTTCATTACTTTCTAGTTCGTGAACCAATTGACGGAATTTGAATCAAATTAAAAATTAATTTTTTTTTTAATTTTTTACAAACTTTTTATAAAAAATTTGTAATTCGGCGGCCGCCGTGGTGTAGCGGTTAAGTGTTCGGCCTTCTACACCAAGTCGTGTCGGTTCGATGCCCGGGAAAAGTAACATCCAAAATTATTTAGAAAAAGAAGTTTTCTAAACGGGGTCGCCCCTCGGCAGTAATTTGGCAAACTCTCCGGGTGTATTTCTGCCATGAGAAGCTTCTCAGCAAAAAAATTCATTTGCTTTGCAAGTGCCGTTCGGAGTCGGCAAAAAACTGTAGGTCCCTCCAACTTGTAGGAAAAACTCAAAAGCAACACACCACAAGTTGGAAAGAGAAGCTCGGCTAAAAATCTCGTTAGAGGTTATGATAACCTGTTGGTATATCGCCCCCATTAGCTTTTTTAATTGAGGAAAAAGAGTATAATTGAATTTCGTTTTTCTTTTATTTAATCATAAATTGGTCTTTTAATAATTTTCAGTTGTATAACGTTACGTGAACTATTTGTCGCAGGGTAGGCCAAACTGTCATAACTTCGTATAACTCAACAACCGTTTAAATGACCACTCTGAAATTTTTACTGAAAATAATTAAAAGACCAATTTATGATTAAATAAACCAAAAACAAAATTCAATTATACTCTTTTTCCTCATTAATAAATCGACTTATTTTCCATTCTCAGCAGAAAAAAAATAATAGTGGGCATTTTTAAATTTTAGTGCTAAATTTCATATGAAATGACCCATATAAAACTTCACTCTTCCACAAAATTTGTTACGACAATCTTTGCAATTTATAGTTGACCTACCCATTTAATGCTCAAATATGTGAACAAATTGAAACATAATGGACGCGTTGTTGATTTGTTGAGCGATTACACTTCGCTGTTGATGCGTATAATTGCCAGAATAGAATCGCCTGCAGGACGAGTGCAGCAAACGTGCAATCATTTAGTTTTAATTTGTAAACATTGCGCACTCACTCCACACATACACACATGCTACAACGAGTCATCGTTGAACGTAGCAAAAAACATTAAGTTATAGACCATAAATGGTACCATCATAAGTGGTGAGTCTAAAATTAGATGAGTGGTCCAAGCAACTGAAACCAATGCACAACAGCAAATTGCAAGCTAAAAATGCCACAGGCATTCACTTCTATGTAGATGCAATTCATGCTGCACCATACACCTTGCAACATCAGACCATCGACATCACACCGACGTCGTGCACTCTAGCCGCCAATTGCATTTAGGGCTGGCTTCCCCCTCCCCCCACCTAATTTAACAAAGTTAGATGATAATATCCTGTCGTTAGCGCGCCAGTTGCAAGGCCGTTCTGTTCTGTTGGTTACTTGCTGGTTTGTTTGCAAACTCACCTAACCCATAAAAATATATGCACATGTATGTATGCTGTGTTTGTATTTACCAAAGTATGTTTGTGCTTTTATGTGTAGCTTATAATTTAAACAAAAATAGGTTGTCGATATGTAACCACGTAGAACTTACGCTTTTTCAATATTGAAAATTAAACTGGCTTTCGCTTTCGTTCGGTGTTAATAGTTGGTAGAATCCAAAGTAAGGCTTTATTCACTATCGCCGGTAGAGCAGCGTTGGCAATCAGTAAACTTGTTTACAACGTGCTTACATTGGCTTCTTTATTTTGTCTCTATTATACATACATACATACATAAGTCGGTTGGTACAGACATATTTACATACAACTGGCCGATTGGTTGCTCGTTGACTTGTCTACTCTAATCATCTTATTTGGTTGTTTGGGCGGTAAATTATTAACACTGCATGCCAATTTCAATGTTAATTTACATAAATGGAGCTTGTGGTGCTCATATGTACATATTAACGTACGGGTAATTTTATGTGCATAAACATCAATTTTCGGTTCCGAAACAGAGTAATATTAGACACGAGGAGCAGCATATAGCTGATTCCGGTGCAGAAGATGAGCGCATTATATTGTTATCTGAAATATGAATAGCATACTTGCTATGTATGTACATATATACATATGTATGTGTTTTGGTCGCAGTCATTTGGCGGAAAAGCCCCGTAGATGTAGTACTAAGTCACTAACAGTTGAGCGATTTCATTAACTACACGAGCTTTCGGGTTTCGGGCTTGATGCTTTACCTTTGTAGTTGTATTCATATTTATCTTTATCTTGATCTGTGTGGTTATCTTTATCTTTCTGTTTCCTTATCTTGATATTTGTGGTTATCTTTATCTTATTTTTTGATCTAATATCCTGATTTTTATCTTCATCTTGATCTTAATCCATATTTTGTAATTTTTAAAATTTTACAGGAGAGACAAATCTAAAAAAAAATCTATCTAAAAATACTAGCAAGACGTTGTCCTGCCCAGACCAGGGACTTGTAACGCGTTTCGGTTTCGGTTTCTGTTACATAGCTTGTAACGAAACTGAAACAGAAACAAACCCCAGAAACAAAACCTGTAACGAAACTAAATTAATTTTATTCCTTGTAACAGAAACCGAAACAGAAACAAAACTCCTTTGTAACAAAAGTCGTAACAAAACTCCGAAACGGTTCCAGCGGAAACAAAATCTGTAACGAAACTAAATTAATTTTGTTCCTTGTAACAGAAACCGAAACAGAAACAAAATTAATTTTGTTTCTCAATAGCAAAACTATATTTGCAGTACATTAGGATGGATTTATTATTTTCTGGTATAGAATATACATGTATATGTCTGTTGCAACTAACTAAAGTAACTTCAGTCGACCTCTGAAACCTCGTGAGGTACATTTAACTTCTTGGTGTCTACTATACTGGCGGGTAAGTACCACAATGAAACTTCGGTAGGAAAATCCGGGTCCTTGGCACAAACAATTGTAGTATCACACTTTAAGATCCGACAATAAATGCTGAAGATATGAAGAAAAATATACATAACTTCGCGACTATAGGGTTGTCTTTTTTATTTTTTTATTTTTAAATGATATATAAAAACGCTTCATACATATGCATAGGGCAACGGATTGTGAAAAAATTAACATTAATAGTTATCAACAAATATTTCATTTTCTAATAATAATTCATTCAAACTACTTTGTAGTGCATCATCATTTTTATAAGATGTCGAAGGAGGATGCTTTTGCGGGTGTAACATAGTTTTGTATGGATAATGGGATATTGGGCAGATATATATATCGTCGCTCGGCGCGCAATACCGCGTATTTGCAAAAAGCAATACCGCGTATTTGATGGAAGCCAAATTGTGTAGGAGGATATAAGAATTTACAAAAGAAAAAGCACTCAAACTGCAAAACATAGCTTTTTTAAAATACGCGGTATTGAACAGCTCTATTTTAAAGAAAATAGGTTCCATAAAAGGTTTTTTATTTATTTATTTGTGTTTTTGTAGCTAGAAACGGAGGAATTTTAAGGTCAATACATTAAGACCGATGAGTCCCAGTCAGGGTAACGAAATCTCGTTTTTGGACATTTTGGTATATACGCCTTTTTGTTTTTTGCAAATACGCGGTATTTCGGCCCGAGCGACGATATATATTATATACTCGTATATAAATATTATAGGTCCATCCTAGTGTAGTGCAAATAGTATTATAAGAATGTTTAGAGTTCTGCTACTGAGAAACAAAATTAATTTGGTTTCTCTTTCGGTTTCTGTTACAAGGAACAAAATTAATTTAGTTTCGTTACGGGTTTTGTTACAAGGAACAAAACTAATAATTTTGTTTCTGTTACAAGGTACAAAATTAATTTAGTTTCGTTACAGGTTTTGTTTCTGCTGGAACCGTTTCGGAGTTTTGTTACGACTTTTGTTACAAAGGAGTTTTGTTTCTGTTTCGGTTTCTGTTACAAGGAACAAAATTAATTTAGTTTCGTTACAGATTTTGTTTCTGCTGAAACCGTTACAATCATTTTGTTTCGAATTTAGTTTCTATCCTTTAAAGTTTCTTGGAACAGAAACGCCAGAAACGCGAGTTTCGTTTCGGTACGAGTTTTGTTACAAATCTCTGGCCCAGACATTAATTTGCTTTCATTTATAAAATGTGACTGGCCCTCCTCATTTCAGCTCCACCACCTTTTTCCCGTCCACTCCCCTTTCAACCCTTTCATATGCTTTTCTCTTTTCATATTGTTTTTCTTATTGTCATCCATACCCCTATCCCTTTCTTAATCCAACTCCCAAAATGAATTAAAATGACTACCCTTTAAAACTCTCATAAACAACCTTCTAGCTCCACTTCTGTTCCACGTGTTGATCAATATCTAGAAGCCATGGTCTTATATGGGATAATTAATACATCTTATTTCACTTGTCACCACCTTTCGTTTAATACTCATATCACACCATTACCATCGAGGGCCCCTCCTGGTTGACATTTTAATCAATATCTCGAAAACGGGGTGTTATATTGGACTGAAAACTAAACCATTTTCATTTGATGCCCACATTGAACGAACACTTAATAAAGTTACCCTGGTCCGCATTTTGAGCGATATCTCCAAAACCTTTTCAAATGCCTTTATTTTTTTTCGTATAAAATCTCGCTTCCAAATTTAATTTTATTATGTCCAGTCGTTATCGAAATAAATGCTAGCATAGATGAAGCAAAGTCCAAATTAAACATGTGGACTTACCCTTTCGTTTGATACCAATTTTGTGCGAGTATTCCAAAGTTTACCCGAAACCACATTTTGACCGATAACTCTGTTATCGATAAATATATCGAAAAGAACCAAAGTCCAAATGAAAGCTGTGGTCCTCCTATTCGTTTGATACCTATTTGGGCGAATATTCCAAAGTTTACGTAAAACTGCATTTTGCCCGATAACTATGTTATCGATAAATATATCGAAATGAAACAGACCAAATGAAAGCTGTGGTCTTCCCCTGTCGTTAGATACCAATTTTGTGCACATATTCCAACGTTTACCCGAAACCACATTTTGACCGATAACTCTGTTATCGACAATTTTGTGCGAATACTCCAAAGTTTACGTAAAACTACATTTTGACCGATAACTATGTTATCGATAAATATATCGAAATTTCATGATGATTTGTCTGCAAAATTTCGTAAACATCGGGGCATTGGTTCAGACGTTAAACAACTGCAAACATCCGCAATTAGTCACAAACATACGTTTTTATATATTAGTTAGATAAATTTAAATTAGGAGTTTCGGTTTTTACGTCATGTTACTCAATTTTAAAGCATAGTAAGTGGACGCTTTTAAAAAATAAAAATTTATAATTTTCGCAGACTTATATGCATTTTTGTGACTTAGGCCCTTTTCGGTAGCTACTTTTTATTTTTTTCACTGGACTTAGCACCTTTTCCAAAATCGAAAAATCTGTGAGTAAACCAAAGCAATTTTCTGAGTATGAGGGTTCTTAGGGGTTCTTCCGTAGAATTTTTACGGAGTCTTAAAATTTTTATATTAATCTTAGTTCTACCACAATCCGCGCTTAAAGCTGAAATTATCTATTTTTGGAGCTCTGTTACTCTGCAATCAGAAGCAATATTTGGATCAAAGTACATTATTCTGAAAGCCTAGACGTTTCTCATTATCACGCAACAGCGTTTTACTATCGCTTACTCATAGCAGACAAGCACGAGTAGATTTTATTGCACACTTTTTGACGAATTCGACTTTTTGCTCATTTTGCGAGGTCCATAAGTCGACAAGTAAATGTGAAGTAAGTCTTTGGAAGGCTGAATATGATAGCCCAAACATTTGTCTTTACCATTAAAGGTAAAAAAGGTATGTGTCAGTTACTAAGGAGAATTGAGGTCAGGTCAGGTAAATGATCCCATTTATAATTTTTTTACTTTTCTACTTGTAAATTGATATGGAAAAAATAAAAAAAATATCAAAATTCAATTTCATAAGGAGTTAGCACTTTTTCATTTCATTGGTGGACTTAGCACCTTTTCTAATCAATTCAAACAACGCACTTAAAAACAGAATAGTTTTGCAATTCGTGATGTCAGTAGTGTATATTAACTGTTTCTAGCATTTTGCATCAAAACCTGAAAAAATCCAAAGGGTGGACTTAGCACCTTTGCGACCTAAGCCGACGATTTTCATCTTTACCTTTATTTTTCTTTATCTCTATATCTATCTGTATCTGTTTCTGTATCTTTATCTTTATTTTTATCTTTAGCTTTATTTGTATCTTTATTTATATCTTTATCTTTCTCTTCCTGTGTACACAGTAAAAAGAAAAGTCTAAATTTAATACCAATTTGGTGTTTATATATAACAACGCCGAAAAGTATTAAATTAATACCATTTTCCGTTTAATTGAGAGAAAGAGTATTATTTTGGTATTATTTTAAGACCATTTGGACTAATTTAATTGCCAAAATTGAGAGAGAGAGAGCGATTTAGTATTATTTTGGTATTTTTTTAAAACCATTAGTCCAAATTTAATATCCAAACTTTTTCAGGGTCTTAAAATAATACTATTTGGTATTAAATTTAAAAAAAGTAGTCTTTAATTTTTTACTGTGTATCTATTTCCTTATTTTTGTCTTTATCTCTGTGTATCTGTATCTGCATCTTTGTCTTTATATTTATCTTTGATTTTTCTTTATATGTGTATTTCTCTCCATATCTGCATCTGTGTCCTTATTTGTATGATTATCCACTTGTAGTACTTCTTGGAAGTGTGTTAAGGCCCAATTACATAAAACTTTGAAGGTTCCACTTTCATACAAATTTGCTTTGCGTTCCACAAACTTTGTATAGAAATGGCAACTTCAAAGTTGTATGTAATTGAGCCATTCATTGAGTTTCAACTTTACTCATGTACTTTTGAGTGTAATCTTATTCGTATAGGGACTTCCATGTTCAGATGATGAAGCAACCGTGGTTTTAAACTTTATTTGGTATAGTATTAAAAGCAAAAAATAACTCAAGTGTACTTTGTTATAAATTGATAGCTGATTCCAGTCAAAACTTTTCCAGTAAAAATACGTACATATATTTGGCCAATTTTAAAAACAAAGATGGACACTTAAAGTGAAATTTTTATTAATAAATGCCTCATCTTTACAGAAGCAAGCTAACAATGCAAAATTCCTTTATAAAATGACAAACAAAAGTTCGCGATAAGTGCCTATGGAAGCTAAAGTAAAGATGCCGTAAAAATCAGCAAAAACAGATAATGAGCAACCACATTTGGTAAAGAAATAACTCAACGCTGTTCAAAACACAACACTACAACACAACGCTTCCGGCTGTTCAACATAAAAAATTATTGTGATTTTTAAGATGCAACCAGGACAGTCCAGCGTGCACTCACACAATCAAGCATTATAAGTAAGAAATTCAAGTTTTAGCAGAACAATAACATTTCTTGAAATTAGAATGAAGAGGACAACAATACAAATGTAGCAACAGTACCTACCTCAAACTTTTCATTGCACAAAAATTATTCTTGGAATTGTATACAAAAAAAAAAATACAAAGAAGCTTAAACAGATTTCTGCATTAAAATAACAAATCTATGCCGCAAGTAATTGGTTATCTCATTTTATACTTATCTCAATTGTTCATTGTTTTATGCTGTTTTCTGATGAGACCAAAAAAAAAACCAACACCAGCGGCAAAATAACAACCGTAAACAGTCCAAGCGTAACATAACAATTGCCAAATTACAAAAACAAGAATTTGCACTCAAAACACCCTCGAAAAAACTTTCACCAAAAGACCTTAAATGTAACAGAATTCTTATGAGGCTAATAGAAAGTTCTTCAGAAATAACCAAAAAAAAAAATATAAAAAAAACAAAAAAACCAAACGAAATCAAGAACAAATTCTTACCAAAATACCAAATAAGAATAAGAATGGAAATATTCCAACGTTCGATGTACCTACGTAAAATAATATTAACATATAAAATAAGAGACAAAAGCTGTAAGCACAATAAAGACCCCCACTGCAAATCAATATTAATTCAGGTAAGAGCACAAAAGCAGCATAAAGAAACAAACAAAAGACCAAAAATGTGAAATGCGAAATACGGCGGCAATGTTGAAATTGGTCAAGAACAGTGATGGAATTACAAATGACGAAGCTATGGGAATCTCTTTTGTGACTTACCCATACGATTGAAGACAAAGCTCAATGACTGACATACATATGCATGTACACATGTTAGTACATATGTGATTTTGAGGTTACATATTCAATACTATGCATGTTACTTGGCAATCAATGCTGTGGACGATTGGCGCGATATGTAGGACGCCTACACAAAAGCGATTGGGATTGCTTTAACAAATAGCCAGTGGCAAAATTAATTCAGTAATCAATAATTTGAATCAGTGAATTGTTTACACACGATGTTCGTAAAGGTGATGTTAAATAATATGCAATACAATAACATATTTTATTCATAAGTTAAGTGTTGAAGCTAATCTCCCGACCCTATCCAATTGAGATATTATTTTTGATTTCATTTGGGGACATGATAACAGTACAACTTAAATAAACCCATAATCCGATAGGTGGCGCGATGATAACTAGAAATTCTGAGTAGTTTCTTGATGTGTTAGCAAAGATAATATATCAACAAGAGCCACCACTCGTTATGAAAGCAACGAACAAGATGGATGCCGTTTTCTTTCAGGGTTTCGATAATTTGGATATAAATATGTTATTGTCTCATCAAAACAAAATGTGTAAAAGAAAATAGACGAGAACTGAAATAACACAAGAGTCGAAACAAAAATTTCTCAGCTCTCGAATTTACCAAACTGAGGAAAACAAAATTACCGAAACCCTGAAAGAAAACGGCATCCATCTTTTCCCTTGCATTTATAACGAGTGACGGCTCTTGTTGATATATTCTCTTTGGTGTTAGATACTTGAAGCTTTACTTCAGAACCCGGTGGCAGTGCAATGAAATGAAATGACAACGCATTACTTGATCGAAACAATTCTAGGGGTTATTTCGAAAATTCGTTTGGAGCCCGAAATCTTTTGATCGATTTTTAACTAGCTTATCGGTGACATAGGTGTTTGAAACTCAGCAAGTAGGCAGGACTCAAAGACCATACAAACTGCACGAAACCAAATTCGGACAGGTGGCGCCCTAACCAAGTCAACTCCTAAAAAACTAGGTGAATCTTTCGTTTGAAATTTAAGTAACCTTGCGGTTAGATAGAGTCTTGAAATTTAAGTCACAGAACCCAAGCTATTTAGAAAACTCGTTTGGAATTGGAAATCTAGTTTTCTAGTTAGTTTGGAAACATGTACCCCACCTTTGCATTTTAAAATATCCTTATCTAATGGCTTACCATTGCAAAGTGGTCTGAATTGAGTTTTTTTGGACATAAACTCGAAATTTTTTCAACAATATATTTGAATATATTAAAGTATATATCCCAACTAAAAAAATTCCTTAGTAACAGATTCGAACTTGCCACCCTTTGCTTTCTATGAGTTGCCCAAATTGGGTTTTGTCAAATATTTTTTTTATCAATATTGGGGCGAGTTGAGTTTGGTTAACTTTTGAACGGTTGGCTTCATGTTTGTTTTTCTGTAGGTGACATATCGCTCATTTGCTGCAACGTCGTCATAACTCAAAAAACCCAAATTTTGAGTTAACATCACCAATATATCGGAAATAATATGTTTGATCAACTGACAAAGTGTTATATCCGAGGTTTTAACATTTCACGCAGCATCGCGATAGAAGCCTTTTGCTTTAATTACATATCCCATATAAATATACATCAATTCAAAAACTAAAAATACGTTTTCTGAAATATCACATTTTTTGCGTTATGATACGTTGCAGCAAATGAGCGATATGATTTGAATATATATGAGCCAGGTGCTCTATGAGCTTAAATGCTCTTTATGGGGAATATTTATTCATATTTTATTTAGAGATTTAGAATTTATGCCAAAAAACTCAACGCAAACATTGTGCATTCTTACTCATATTTCTTTTCATATTATGTATAATTAAAATTGAGAACTCGTTTGCTGCTGTTTTTTTTATCAAATTCCTCCTAGTTATTCATAAAGGCTTCTTCGATCCATTTAAATTTCCTCTATGCAAATTAAGTATCACGTCAATATAGAAATAGTTGAACTTAGAACCCCATCCCAACAAACATCAATCAACTATTTCTCAACCCTTTGAAAACTTTATACTTCTCAACATTCTCCAAGTACTCTCCAACTTTAAGAATATTTTGATGAAAATGCTTTTTTGTTGAGAACGCTATGATTCTGAAGTTTATTCGGTGTTGAGAAAAAACTTTTGAGGTTTGAGAAGTACGTTAGCTCTAAGCTTGAGATCTAACGTAACTCCTAGCCTAAATGTTTGTTGGACTAGGTTTGGAGCCTTTCGGAAACTTTTTTGGGAGATCACCTAAAAGTTGTTGCCAAAACAAAAGTCTTCTACCTCCATCTCTTACTGATCAGAAAAGCTTCCGATACGGGAAAAATAATGCTAAAATACAAAAAAAAATCAATGAAGTAGAACCAAAAACAGAATTTGTTTTACAACCATGAACCATCAACACTAAATAAGCTATAAATATGTTACTTTGTTTTTATAATAAAGAACCTAAAACATATGTTTATACCTACATAGCAGTGTAAGTATGTACTTAAACCAAATTTAATTTGAATACTTTTAATAAAGATATAGTAAAACGGTTTCATATAAAAACAATTATAAAAGCACAATACGGCAGAAAGTGGAACTAAAGGGGATGGAAATTGTGAGAAATCATATAGTCAATTAAAAATTTACATAAACACATTAACTTACACCAACATAATAACAAACAGTAAGCGTGCTGAGATTGAATGTTGCTAAATTAAAAGTGGAAGTAAGAAAATAAGCCAATGTACCAGCATAAATATATTTTTATATGCAAGATCCAACAGTGCTGCCATTTTTGGGAAACTCTTCCAAATTTTGGATTTTTCGACTTTTTTTGGGTTATAAAATTATGTCGTAGTAGCAAGCTCCAAGACTTACATTCTTATTTTTAAGAACAAACCATATAATGGCCACTTAAAAATAAAACTACCAAAATCTGGAAAAAAATACCAAATGAAAAAAATCGACTACCAAATTTTATTTTCAGGTAGGTACCTACTTATTGTAAATAAGCAAAAATGTGTTAAACATTTTTTTAATACATTTATTTGCATACATATCGTCACCTTAACTCACAAAGGCCTTAACTGACTGCTTCTCCTGTAAAAAAAAATTTACAGGAGAAGCAAAAAACAAACATTTTTTTACATTGAACGCATGCCAAGATAGCTTTGTAAATTTGGAATATCTCCGTTATTACTGCTAGTATTAACTTAAAAGTGTAGTGAGTTTATATTTTACTATATCATACTTAAATATGTATGTGAAAAATTTATTTTCGAAAAATGTGTCATTAGGGCATTTGGGAATTAAAGTAACGATATGTACATTCGGGTGGATAGACAAAAAAAGTTTTTCCAGTCCACCCCTAGGATTAAAGATATTTTGAAGGCGATCCCATTTTATGTCCGATTTTAATAAGCCGTACACCGTTGTTCATGGCTTGGAAGCCGCCACAATTCTTACCTTAATTTTTTTTTACTCCGACTTCAAATTCTAGTAGTGACTGTCGGTATCTCGTTTCCATACAAAAAAAAAAAAGTTTTTCCAGTCCACACCTAGGATTAAAGGTATTTTGAAAACGATATCAGAAAAAAAACTACCAAATTCGAAAAAGTAAAAAAAAAACTATCAAGTTTGGTAGAAAACTATCAATTGTGGCAACCGTGATTATGGGTTCAGCCGAAAATTTATTTATTTTTTTTAATTTTGATGAACTTTACCCCTAGGTAAAATGTTCTGTTCTAAACCCCGAACCATCAAAAATAATTTAGAAGCCGTTTTTCAAAAGTGGTCGATATCAAACTTTGATATTCCACCAACTTTTAGAAAAATTTATAAGTTTGAGGATAAGCCTGAGTAAGATGTAAGTACATTTTTTGGTTCTGGTAAATAATATTTTCGCGATGCGGCAATACTGATTGCAATTGATTGAAAAAATATTGAGGAACACACAAGAACACAGCATGCAGTTTAGTATGAAATATGATGACAAAGTTGTTTACTAACTGCTCATGAAAATGATTGAATGACCAAAAGATTGGTTATTAATTTTAAGTGGAAAAGAAAAGGAAAAAAGGGAACAACCGATTAAAGCCAGAAAATAAGTACACAAAAATAAGCGCAGTGCACAATGGATTAAAAGTGGTAACTTCTCGAAATCTTATCTGCATGGTTTACAAATTGAATTAGTATTTTAATTTACTTTTTTTTTAAGTTTTTCTAAACTGCCCTGCTAGACAGCGAGTTATCCACTTCGTACCGGATTCCTATCTGGCAAAGAACTGTCCACATCCGTACAACCCTGTCTGGTCCGCCACGTAACTTCTTATAAGTGGATCTTCCGACTAGGCTGGGGAAAGTACAGCTATAACAACAACAAAGCCACAACAGTGTATGACATTTAGTCAGCTTTGTAATGTTGCCTTTAAGAACTTGATGGGAATTCGTGATGTAAATATAAAACAGCTGATATTTACTTCACGATTTCCCATCAAGTTCTTAAAGGCAACATTACAAAGCTGACTAAATGTCATACACTGTCTAGCAGGGTAAATTTCAAAAGTGCAAACTTTTTAGTTTCAGATAGATGTAAAATAGTTTCTATCGACCGGCACCGACCAAATTTTCCGTGCAGTTCTAGAAAGCGTTCTGTATGGTAAAGAAACAATCTTTACACTTTTTGCCACTGGTCCTACTACTGTATTTACTTACTCAATATTTCATGCGCCAAGTGTGAAATCTTTCAACTTGAATGATTTTTATGAATTGTTTAAAAGCCAATGACCTCACGAAAATCGGAGACAATAAAAAATTGTCAAAATAAAATCACTGGCAGACTGACAAATAAAGAAAATATTTAACAATTTATATGTACGTACATATAAAACATATGTATACATTAGAGCGTATCACGGTGTATGGAGGAAAAAAAAGTTTAAAATGTTCCCCCCCAGTTTGAACACTTACCTTATGAGGTTTTCAAAAAAAATTTTTTTAATTTTTTTGTCACCCTGTAAAAACAGCGAAATTTGTTTTTTTCTATAATTTCTATATTTCTCGTTCGATTTTCAAAAGTGATACATTTTTAGAAAGGTATTCAGCAAGGCAAGATTTCATCCATAGAAACTTTTAGCCCTTCATGCCAAGTTCAGTTTTTATTCTATTTTTACTAAAACCAACACCCTGTATTTGAAAAAAAAAAAAAAATTTTTTCCGGAAAACTAAGAGAAAAAGGGCTAAAAGTTTCTATTGATGAAATATTGCCTTGGTGAATACCTTTCTAAAAATGTATCACTTTTGAAAATCGAACTAGAAATATAGAAGTTATAGAAAAAAACAAATTTCGCTGTTTTTACAGGGTGACAAAAAAATAAAAAAAATTTTTTTTGAAAACCTCATAAGGTAAGTGTTCAAACTAGGGGGGAACATTTTCAACTTTTTTTGGTGATACGCTCTAGTATACATATGTATGTAAATATGCTGTCACAGAGGGTCGCTTTAAACTATAAATATTTAAAAATAGCCAAAGAAACCGTTATAAACGCTGTTTATTTAACCAAAGTCGATGAGTTAGCTAAGAAGATTTTATTTCGTACATATGTAAATATTTATCTTCACCTAATCTCACCTTTTTTGTTGGCTCACAACCAAATTCGGCGAAGAAAGATATTTGTTTTTGGCAAAGCGCCCTATAAAATCTGCACTGCTAATTTGACCGAATTACATAAAATTAATGATAACATCGAAGTGATTAAATTAAGTTAATTATCAATAAATATAAAAGTCCAGTTTGCTTCATTGACAAACGACACAAGATTTTGACCAGTTTTTGTGCAATTTTCTCTGTGTTGCTTCTTCGTTCGCTATTAATTCACTTAGTTCTTTAGCGTTTTTTGAAATAAGAAAAAAAGTAATCACCAAAAAGTACAAATTCGGCTGACGATAATTATTTTATAGCCATATGTTGCTTTGGCGAATTGAAATAAAATAAAGTAATAAAAAGAAAAATTAAAATAAAGAATTAAAAAAAAATTAAATTAAATAATTAAAAACAAATTAAAGTACAAAATTGACCAAACTTAAAATACCTGGGAAGTAATAGCATTTTTCGGGTAGATCTCGGTAAGTTAAGAAGAACTGCGTACAAGAAATTTGCCGGACACCTCGAAAATCCTAAGTTAGGGGTCAAAAACCGGTTTTTCATACCTTCAAACATTTTGAGGCTTAGGTGATTCAACCCGTTTTTAATTTTTTTTCTTGATCTCGATAGAAGAGATATAGAACTTTCTAACGATATATGTATATACCAACTGGAAAGTAGTAGCAAAAGTGGTACCTAGTATTTTCCTCACAAACACATTTTTTTCGTCTTTTTTTGGGATTGCTCAACTTTGGCTCTATCCCTATGCACTATGTTATAAGAATCCTATACAAACCTTGAATGGTATTCAACAGCAAATTTTGTTACGAGTGCAATGAATGTCAATTTTCTCCAAAAAGATGAAAACTGACGAAGTTATTAAGATTTTCTTGAAAACTAATTTGAAAATTTACGTAGGTCCAAAATCGCCAGAACTAAACCTCAAAAAAAAAAATTTATTAAAATTTTGGGTGCTTTTGGTTGTTTTGAGGTTACACACATGCCAAAGAATCCTATGCTCGCGAAATCGGCAAACAAAAATGTTTATTTTGCAAAAAAAGAAAAGTTTGCCTCACAGAAAATGCATCATCTTTTTTGTAATATGCACTGGGAAAAAGTGATTATAGCTGTAAAACTATAGCATTTACAAGAGAAACTGATAAAATACTTTTGATGGAGCACCACCACACCAGCAAACTGTAGAGGAAATTTTTTTGACAGATGTTACCATTACGGAAATAGTTAAAAGAAACCAAAAAATGCACTTGGCTGCAGAAAAGAATGCTTTGCATATTTTTAAATTTTTGTTACCCTTTTATGTCCACTAGTAGTGCCACCTTACCAGAGTATATTTGTATATTTGTAGGTCCGGTACTATCTCGAGAAACGCTTGAGCGATTGGGATGAAATTTGGCATATAGATAGTATGATTGATTATAAGACTATACACTTTGGGGTTGTCACTTGGGGCGGTTTACAGTGTTGCCACCTATTTAAATTTTTTTTATTTATGGAGCTAGATATGCCAATATGGGTATCAAATGAAAGGTATTTTCGCTGGCATACCAACCAAAATATTTTCAAGTAGGGTTGTCACCTAGGGTTGCCACCTTACGGGAGTATATTTGTATATTTGTAGGTCCGGTACTATCTCGAGAATCGCTTGACCGAATGGGATGAAATTTGGCACATAGATACTATGATTGATTCTAAGACTATACACTTACAGGGTTGCCACCTATTTACATTTTTTTATTTAAGGAGCTAGATATGCAAATATGGGTATCAAATGAAAGGTATTTTCGCTGACATACCAACTAAAATATTAAAAAAATTTAATAATTTGCCCACATATAAAGGACAGTGTAACACATCTTCACAATGTTCCCACCTATTTGATATTTTTTTGGAAATCTATGTTGGAAAGCTTATAGTGTTGGTAAGTAAACTTAGCACTAAATTGATAGCACCAAGCAAGCTTGGCCACCCAGGTACTTAATGCTTAAATGCGCTTTTTTTCTAAACGCTTATCGCACGTGTAACGTAACAGTCTTTTTTTGTAACGTAACAGTCCGAGCAGTTATATGTGTAAAAAGCACAGACAATTTTTTTTCAGTGTAATTTATTTTTCATTTATTATATACTTATTATTTATTACACACTTTATTATTATTATTATTATAAGGCCTTATTTCACCGCGACCATTAGTACGATCTATTGTGTAACCTATCAGCTTATAAATTTGAGCACCTCAGGTTTTTTTTATCCCTTTTCACGAACGGATTGAGAGGTGCGACAAATAGTTGTATCTGACAGATTCATCTTACTCAAGTTTTAACGCAGACCGCAATGTCCCGTAAAATACCCAGTGAGGGTTCTTAGATCCACCCTCCTTAGATTAATGAGCCTGGCCGATGGTCTTGGCGATGGTTCTATAAAGAGTTTGGCCTGCTTTTGTCCTAGGCTGCTAAGCCAATGCTGCCTAAACTATTTGTCTTCCCAGTTGCTTATGGTCTCCCTTACGTGATCCTTGTTGAGCCCACAGAAGGGTTCCGGACCAAAAAATGCTGTTAGAGCACAGTGTTTTGCAACGTGGTCCGCTTTTTCGTTGGCGTCATGTCCTTCATGCCCTGGGACCCAACCTAACAACACTTTGTTTTTGGTCCCCAGATCATTAAGGACTGTGACGCACTCATAAACAAGCTTCGAAGTTATTGTGTACGACTGCAAGGCACGTAGAGCAGCCTGACTGTCCTACATAATGTAAATTCGATTAGAGGATAGTCCTCTTCGGAGGCATTCTCTGCCACAAATTTCTATTGCATGGATTTCGGCTTGGAAAATAGTGGGGTAGCTACCCATTGTTACCGTTTTTTTGTAGTTTGGTCCATAGATACCAGCTCCCGTTTTACCATCTTCTAGCTTCGATCCATCCGTATACCAAATCTCCGAATCGGATTCAGCATATGGGTTCCCTGTTTCCAAGATCACTCGATCTACGATTGAAACCTGACATTTTCGCGTGATCCTGAGCGTAGGAGTTATTGCATCACTTACTTGCAACATAGGATCGTTTATGAAGTTCTTGACTATCTTCATATGTCCTGCCATATCTCCGATTTTTAGATCAGAAACATTTTGAAGTCCCAATGCAGGAAGTGTGGCTTCCTTCTCTATCTATCTTATAGGGAAGGGAGGTATTCCTACAAGGGTGTATTGCTCTTGGCCGGGTCGATATACGAAAACGGCCCGAGTCGTTTCGGCACGATGGATACAGCACAAGTACTACTGTTCTCGTAGAACTGGCAATTTAGCGTTACCCAGGGTGCACCAACGGGGAGGCGACCTACTCTTACACCCCCATGTTCTCATTGCACCTGTTATACCGACACAGACCAGCCGATGCAGCTTACTTTATTTAGTTGCCACCAGACTAGGGAAGCGTAGGTGACTATTGGCTTCACAACTGTATTAAATGACCAATACGTCATTTTGGGAGACAGCCCCTATGTTTTGCCATAAAGTCTAGTGCAGTCGAAAAAGGCCCTCGTTGCAAGGCCGAAATTACATAATCATGGTAGCTTGTAATTGTTGGTGCTTTTCCATCTTGTTCACTAATAATAAAACACAGAATAATTTAAGAAAAATTATTCAAAAAAGGTTAAAAGTCCACCAAATTTTCAAAGATTTTCAAATTAATGACCACAAACTTATAACATACATACATAAAACAAAATTAAAAAAAAAAATAAAATGAGATAAAAATTAAATTTTAAAATAATAACACAAAAGAAAAGTAGTGTTAAATAAAATAACTAAATAAAAGCTACCAACTTAGATATAAGGTATGTTCCAGGTATTTTTTTTAGTAGTTTTTTGGTATTTTCCATGTAATCTACTTAGTTTTTACTTTAATAATACGACGTCATGCAAAAAAAAAGTTTCAGTGAAGTTTCGGTATATTTCAACAGTAAATACGAAATTTAAAACTATATCAAACTTCCGGTATTTTTCAAGTATTTTACAAGTAAAATTCTTACTCCTTTATTCATAAAAAATATAAAAGGTTTATTAAGCTCTTATTATTCAAAATTTGTATGAAAATGTCATTTTAAAAAGCTTTATAAACCAGTTTTATTTTTTATGAATATGGGGGTTATTAATATTTACCACGTTTTTTTTTTTTTGAAAATATAGACTACGTAGAAGTAGGCTATACACAGAACGATCAATTGATCTTTCAAAAATTTTAATTTAGTCAGTTTCAGCTGACAATGGAGCACTCGTCGTCGAAGGACGAAAAATTATTTTATTTTGCGTACGTGACCCTGCCAATATAATTGTGGAATCTACTGGCGTTTTCACCACCATCGATAAGGCTATTATCTCAGCACCACCCACTGATGCGCTCATGTTCGTTTTCGGTGTCAATTTGTGTGTTTACAAACCCGATATGAAGGTCGTTTCAAATGCCTCTTGCACAACGAAATCCTTGGCACCATTAATAATTTCGAAAATGTTGAAGTTTTGATGACCACCGTACATGCTACAACTGCTAAGCAAAAGACCGTTGACGGTCCCTCCGCAAAGCTGTGGTGTGATGGATGTGGTTCCGCACAAAACATGATTCCTGCTCACACCGGTGCCGCTAAGGCCTATGGAAAGTTATACCAGAGTGGCGCACATTTTAGCAACTACATTTTCGTCAAAATTGTTGCTACTGGTAGATAATTGTTGTAGAATCCCTGTGAAATAGATTAATTGATGTTTAGCTCTTAAGATATTTTATATAATTCTATGTTTAAATCCTCCCTTTTTATATAATTAATAAAGACTTATCACTAAATTTTTTGTAAAAAAAAATTAATAGATTCGCTATTAATTTAAAATATGGAGCTCACAGAAAGTAAGTATGTAGGTAGGTACTTAAAGGTATATTTACCCGTAGTCTACAAACAGCTGGCAAGTAAAATATCTGAAATTAATCATGAGAGTTATTACCGGTAGTGTGTTTGCTGGGCACTGCAATCTACCACTAAACAAAATTATAACAAATATCCGCCCAGGCAGCAAGATCAATTTCATTTTACGAACCTTGCGTTTTAACAGCTATTCTTGAATCAGCAACAACAAAAAAACGAAATACAAATTTTCAAACTTAATATTTCAAATGTACATATACCCCTGAAACATTCTCGGAGTGCTCATAATTTAGAAGTCCGATATAAGTACTAAATATGTGAAAAATATGAGCCTCCGAAATAAGATCATATAGGTGTCTTTTATGACTCCAATTTTATGAAAAATATGACTTTACTCCAAGAGTTTTCATTTAACAAAACAGCTTTTGAACAAATATTCATATTTTGTTTGTGAAAATTGAAGCATCATCGCGAATAACGTTCTAAGTTACAAAATCATAATTTGTCAGGAGAGCAAAAAAACGCTAAAGTCATAGTTTTTTAATTTATTTCTTTCAACTGTCTCCTTAACTTTTTCTTTTATATCTTTCATATTATCAGGTTTATACCTTCCTTATGATCTTCTAGTGCCATTTCCAATAACTTTCGACGCTTCTATGCAAAATGATGTATGTCACTTTACATTACCCTACTATTTCTAAATGCCTTTTGCCTGTATATGGCAATATCAACAAAAAATTGATTGGAAGCGGGTAGCATTATTAAGCGAGTAGAATCCAAATAAACCGTTTTAAAAATTTGTGTGTGTCTGTCTGTCCATATGTTTGTGGCCGTATCACTCTGAAAGTAATGAATGGAATTGAATGAAACTTTTTTCGTTTGATTGCTCGACGCTCAACTTAAAATTTAAGATATTACTTTTTTCGATATCTCAACCGGTTTTGGAGTTATCGCCCAATATGTGGACCATGTCTGTCTGTATGTTTGTGGTCGTAACACTGTAAAAATATTGAATGGAATTGAATCGTTGGATTGCTAGACGCTCAACTTAAAGTTTAAGATATTATTTTTTGCGATATCTCAACGTGTTTTGGGGTTATCGCCCAATATGTGGTCCAAGGGTCACCAAAAATGACTTAGTACAATATTTCGATAGCTCGACCGGTTGCGGAGGTATCGACGAATATTTCAACAAAAATGTGTTAGTACATTATAGTACCGTTAAGTGCTAAACTCCAGTCTTTTTGTTGGCTTTTATTCTTTGCTGACCCAGCTGCAAAAAAACATAATTTATACGCATACGAAGTGGCGGGCACCAGCTAGTTTCAAATAAAAATTCAATCACAATACATCATGTGCGGACTGTTCCTGATAAATATGCACTTTTCTCGACTTTAATTCTGACATTGTTTCTGGACACCTATACTATGGTATGTTGCAGATATTTCCTGGTGGATGGCATAAGTAAACCTACCAATAGAGAAGTGCCATATTGTACCACATACATATATCCAGTGACACAAAAGACCAAGTATGTAGCTCTCTGGTGACAAATGCAAAACCAAGTCCCAGTTATTTTCCCAACTACTTATGGCCAATTTTCTGGGAATGTAACGCCATTATTTGAGGTACGCAAAACTTTAGGCTGCATTTCGAGCTAACTCGGGAATAAAAGGGAAACATGCCCTATGAGCTATTGAAGAGCACTGCTAACGTTACATTAGAAGAAAATTGGCCTTATGTACTTGGGTTTGGGAAAGCCACTTACTTGGTTTTGTTGTCACGGAAGATGTCTCCCCACAAATATGTCTAATGGCCGAGTTTCATGTAGGCGTCCTTAATTCCTGTGCCCCCATCCCAATCCCAAAAAGGCGCCATTTAAGAACCCAAGATGTGCGGCATATGACTTTTGTAAGAGTCATAAATGCATCCGAAAAGCTCTATATGAGGTGTTTCTGATACAAATAAGAGTCATAAATGACTCCTATTCAGGCTCACATAATATATTAAATTTGGCTCATATCGGACGAACATCGCAGGAAGGAAAATACATTCATTTCAAACCCATAAATGAGCTCATAAAGAGCGTAAACGCTCCGATTTAGGACTCTTTCCTGACTCATTTATGACTCGAAATGTTTGATTGGTAAAGATTCATTTGCGAATGCTTTTTCGATCCATTTACGAAACCTCGTAGGTACTGAACATTTTAAAGCGAATAGGCGAATCGTAAAAGCTTTCATAAACGATATTTTATCAGAGTTTTCTTAGAGAAAACATCAATTTACGAGCTCATTTACGATGATTTTGCTGGCTGGGCGGTTTATCAAACCAGCTGGGTATTAAAACTTTTTTTTGACAAACCCCCATCACATCTACTTTTCGCTTCATTTAATGGATTATCTTCCACCACCAGACGCCACTTTAATTTATTCACAAATCATTTAAATCAATAAATAATGTTATATATATTTAGCTAAGTACGACAAAATGTCAAGTAATTTGAACATCAACGTTAAACGTGCAGCGATTAAGACAGATTTATGAGAAGATAAGAAAAGAACATCAAAGAGAAAACGAAACAAAACGTTCGTGCTTACCTCCGAGGTGTGAGTTACTTACAAAAAAATATGCAAAATAGCAAAAAATGGAAATACTTATAAGTAGGAATAGAATACTCGTATAAACAGACATAGCAAGTCTGCAAATATTACGCTTAAGCAGGGAAAGTAATAGAGGAGGTAGTTATTAGATGAAAGCTTAATAACAGAATTGTAAGAAGTTAATTGTGTGTTGAGTAGCACCCCACAGGTGTTTTAAAATAATGCCAATGTAGGTGGCAGTGATGGTTGTTACGATAAAAAATAATACTGTTATAACAACAACGACATAAGCAAATACATGCATAAGTGTGATTGTAATCTTATTAACAAAATAATCATTTAACTATGAAAACGCATTAACAATTTATCATGTAAGTAAATGTGTGTAGTAATAAGCGTGCAATAGGGTGTGTACACTTCTTTTGAGATAGAATTGTAAAAATTCTCTAAAGAAAATACTTAAACCATACATATATTTAATTATTGTATTTCTGCTTAAAAATGAATCCATTTTCACCAAAAATTTGTATCTTCTAATTCTTTCTTATAGATTTTGGAGGATAGTCAATGTGTTAAAATTTCCACATAAATGTGTATTTTGTCAACTATACCCACTCTTCTTGATCATATAGATTAACAACCTTGACCCATTTTATAAAACAACTGTTGTTTAAAGAGTGTTGAAGGTTAAACAAATTGACTTTGAAATGATGAATGTCTATAAAACAATAAATAACAGCAGCTAAGAGTTAACATTTTTACGGGCTTCCGTATATCCCTGCAGCGAAACCTTAAACTAGTCAGAAAAATACTAGTACCTATACAACTAGAACTTTCTGTCTGAATTCATACTGGTCAGGAAATATCCATTTTATATTAGTAAAAATAACAGTTGCTTATATGGAAAAAAGACAAAACACTGACTAGTTGTAAAGTATTTTTCAACAAGTTGCCTTCGCTGCAGGGATAGTACACATAGTTAACCACAAAAAAATATATATTAAATGGTGTGTCTAAGAAGGCGATAAAAAAACAAATCGATATGGTTCTATGAAAACCATCGAAAAGGCGCTAAAAAAGAGTTGCCAGTGGAAAATATTTTAGATTTAAATAATATTATATGTTAGTATTGAGCGCCAAATGCTCCTTTGGGCTGAGTAGGAAATTAAGAAGTAAAGTCTTCTCTCGACTTATAAAAACAACACTTTATAAGTCACTTATCGTACCCGTCCTGCTATACCTATGCCGCAGAAGCATGGACACTGACAGCATCCGATGAGAGGGCTTTGAGAGTATTCGGGAAACAAATTCGTCGAAGGATTTATTAACCCCTTTAAGTTGGCGATCGCGAGTGCCGAAGAAGATTTAATGGTGAGCTTTACGCTGACGTCGACAAAGTTCAGCGATATATAACCCAGCGTCTTCGCTGTCTTGGCCAGATTGTGCGATTGAACGAAGATACTCCGGCCCAGAAGGTAGTTTTATCGGCAGCCGCTGATGGAATTCGAGTAAGAGGAAGACCACCACTCCGATTGAAGGACCAGGTGGAGGCAATCTGCTATCAAGCGGTATCTCCAATTGGCGTCAGTTGGCTAAACAAAGAACGGACTGGCGAACTATGTTGGACGGCCAATATCGCCTGGCTATTTATTTTATTTATATCATAGAATCAAAACAGATATAAAGATGACAAAATTGTCATGTACCTTTTCATCATATCCCGAATGCAACCGGGACTTATGAAATTTTTTTCTGAGTGAGGGTAGCTTTTTTTTGCTGGGAAAGCACACGTTGTTAGTGAATGTAAGAAAAGTAAATTTGAGCTTGCCCAGAGAAGACAAGGTCGAGTTATATTATTGCACGTTATTTAATAATGTAGGAAGAGTAAATTTGGGCTTGCCTTGGAAAAAGAATGTTAACTTTTGAATAAATGTGGAGACTCATATTGTTGCTTGTTTTCACGCTTTGTAAAGTAGGTAGATCTTAAAACATATTTTCTTATTTACTAGGCACACAATGGCAGAAATAAGTGTTTTTTGCTATATTTACCAACTTCAGCTTTATAAAAAAAGTAAAGATTATACAAAAACACTTGTCAAAGTCTAATAGAGGAACTGGAAATCTTGATATGCAAAATTCGCGAAATGCAAAGAAAGTTTCATAAATTAATAAAAACTGTTTATCCTTTTTTCTCCACGTTTCTGCTCACGCCCTAGTGTTAATATTCTTGAATATAATAAGTATGTAGTACATATACATATGTAGTATGTACGTGATTCCCCCCATTCACTACCCATCTTAAATGCTCTTTATTGTTGCTACTCTACCATAACCAGCAAGTACTTAGACTTCGGCTACTCGAATACAGAAAATATGCCCCTGATGGCGCTGTTTTCTTCATGTGCGAATGCATTATATAATATTAGCAATAGAAATAACAACAACAATTGCAAGCAATTGCATTATAAAAGTAATGTTAAGCACTTAGCCTGATAACACAAGCACCGCAATAACCACAACAATAACAATAAAACGATTTACCGGTGCTTATCCTTTTTCAGTTTGGTTAGAGTGGTGAAGTAGGTGATGATAGCTAGAAACGATCTAACATCGATATCAATTTTTTGAATATTTTCATTACATACATACTTATCAGTAGTAGGGTGTGGCTAGGGAAGAACATTTGGTTTTAACTTACCGTATTTTCGATGTTTTACTTTCAAAACTGTAGGGACAGTAGATTGAGAGGAAAGAATAGAAGAGGTAAAAAATAGAAGAAAAAAGGGAAAACGAAGAGGAAAACATATACGGAGCGGTAGAGCTAGAGGTTGAGAGAGAGGACAGTAAAAGGAATAGAATAAGAGATATTAAGAATACTTATAGGAAACGGAATAGGAATAGAAATAGGAATTGAAATAGGAGTAAGAACAGTTATGGGAAAAGGATTAGAAATATCAATGGAAATAGGAGTAGGAATTGGTATAGGTAATGGTCAAGGAGTAGGAATATGAATAGAAGTAGGAATATGATTCGAAAATGAATAGAAGTCGAAATAGGAATAGAAAAAGAAATAGATATAGGAGTTGGAATAAGTATGAAAATAGGAATAGAAGCGGGAATAGGTAGGTAGACTAAAAAAAAAAGAAATAGGAGTAGTAAAAGAAATATGAATAGGAATAGTAAAAGGCAGGCTCGGCAGATACCATGGGTGCAGTGGGTACTTACCCGGAATTTTCCGGGCTGTCGAAACTTTTATCGGAAATTGTATTACTTTCTAACATCAAGCATATGGATTTTACCAATTTTTATTGTATGTAATTTTAAGGATTGAAATCTTCCAGGATTCGCTGATGTAAGTAAAGCAGGTGAGCTTGACAACTTGGCGCAATTCTTCGCAGATCACAAATCATCAACAGCAGTAAAGGCAGAATATAGGTTGTGGTGTGCGAAAATATCGGCGATGAAAACTCACCCGAGGCTTTAAAGCTATTGGAGTACGGCGATGAAAACTATTTCCGTGGTATACACTTTTTTCTCACTGCCTTGGCAACTTTGCACGTGACAACGGCGCAAGAATCAACACTTTACCTCGGAGTCTAAAGGGTCATGAAAGATTGAGTTGAGTAATCCATGATTTCTGTAAACGTCTTGTATGTCTGGAGTAACAGGAGTAAGAATGGGATTAGGAAATCGAAAAGGATGGGAATAAGAAATGAAATTGGAACAGAATAAAAAATAGGAAGAGAATTAGGCAAGGATAGGATTAAGAATAAACATATTAAAATGAATAGGTAGAATCGATGATTTCGGAAATGGTGTTAGTAGCCTGTTAGGACACGCGTTCTTTACTGGGGGTATATTTTTTGAGTGGATCGTTTACTTCGGTATGTCTAAAATTTTTCTCACAGAGAAAGTGGGAGATAGAAAGAGAGAAACCTTCACCTGTTTGTAAGGCAGATATTTTGCACTTGCCCTAACCTGCCACTCATAAGCTCTTTGAATTCTATACACACACGTACCTTCATACATATACAAGCAAATAAAATGCGAAGTAACAAATCCTTACAAAAGTTTGGATGCTCATCACCCTTCTTGCAGGATATGCCCTTTTCTTAGAAGGAACCAAACAAAAACAACTTTGTATGAATGAAGACGAAAACATTTCACTGCAGTTGGCTTTATTATTCGAAGTTTTATGTGGGAAAAGAAGCCGGACAAGGCAAATATCATTTCAATATCGTCCTTTTTGTTATTTTCGATATTAATTTTATTTTTTTGTATGCACTTTGTTGTTGTCAACGCTTCACTGATGGCATCGCTTCACTTGTTGTCAAAGCTACATAAAATGCTCAACACATTTTACATTTTTATTGCTGCTTGCTACACTTACTAAACATATTGCGCATAGATACGACTTTTATATTGCTGCTGTTGTTTGTGTTTTGCATCAGCTTTCGATGTTTACAGTCGCACGTGTTCTGTATATAAAGTGCTCAACAGTGTACATAGCTGGCAGCGCTCCGTAAAATATGACAATAATATTCATAATAAAAAATTGCGTGAACGAAAGCCAATAGGCAATAAAAAGCAAATATAAATAGATTATATTTTAGTATACTGTAACAAGAAAAAGAAGAAAACAGTTGAAATTAATTTTTTATACCCAGATGTGGGGGATTGCTAAAATACTAATAACATTATTTTTGCTAGTAAGGCCAAAAAATTCTGTATTTTTTATTGCACTTCCCGGAAGAAGGAGTTTGAAATTTTCAAGTTTTACCCTCATTGTGATAAGAAAAAAAAGCTGTGAAAGTTGATGAAACAACACCCATATCTTAATTTGCAGCCAGTCATCCCCAAAGGTTCTGTGAATTTTTTATACAACAGGGTATAACATTTCATTTAAAAGAAACAATATATCTAATGATAACAAAAAGAAAAAAAGCCATGATAAAAAATGCATAAATTACCCTCGAATACGCACAAATCATAACAAAATCTAATAACGGAAAGTAATAAATAAATTTAGCTGCTGGGGTTTATCAACACCTTTGAAGTGATAGTTACAACCTTGTACGTTTATCCTTCAATGTATTTCGCATGCAGATAATGTTAAACATACATTAGTATGTCGCCAATTCCATCGACTTTAGACACATGGGTCTGCCTAGGATGGAACTTCAGTGGAGCTGGTAAAACTAAGTTAAAGATCAGATCAAAACTCTTTTATATGTGTCTTCAGATCGAAAGACTAGAAATCAAGAATCGATCAGATGGAGATCGACGGCAGACATTTGTAAAAATATCCTAGGTGAGCGGGACACAACAACAATAAAGAAGCACTGCAGGTCAGTACAGCTGAAAGAGGAATAGATATCACTAAATAAGGGAAAGGGGAGATGTAAAAAAAATGGTAAAGACATGTCTTTTTGTTCTGTCTTTCCTTAAGAAGTAATACAAATGGGGTAAAATGCCTCAAGCGGACCACCTAATAATTCGGTTTAAATTAAATTTGGGGAAAGTGATCTGCTATGTAAGAAAAAATATATCACCAAAGGTTTTTCTTTTAATTAGAAGTCAGGTAACTGACGTGCTAAGAAGGAAGATGGAAACCGTTTTCTAAATCATTATTTCCGTTCTTTTCGAATCAAAATTTTATAAAAAAAATTTATAAATTTTTTTCAAATTTGGACATTTTTAATATTTTTTTTTTTATTTTAATTTCAAGCTTGATCTTTTTACTTTAAAATGATACCTTTTTTGTAGTGGACCTCGAAAATTTCTTTAATGAATTGTTATCTTAAACTAAAAACCACATAAAATTCATCATAAAATGCAATTAATTTACGGATTTTATTTATTATTTATTATTATTTTTTTTTTTCTTTTTTAATTTTCCATTTGATATTGTGTCCGATTTCTTTGTTACAAATTTAAAGCTAAAATTCCCTCATTAAACATTATTTCATGATGGAAAATAAAAATTTATTTCATTTTATGATGTGCTTTTTTGTTTAAGCTAGCAATTCATTAAAGAAATTTTCGAGGTCCATTACAAAAAAGGCATAATTTTAAAGGAAAAAGATAAAGCTTTAAATTAAAAATAAAAAAATATTAATAATGTCCAAATTTGAAAAAAAATGTATAAAAATTCTTTTTTATAAAATTTTTACTGAAATGTTTCAATAATTTTTTTTTATTTATATTCAAAAAGAACGGAAAAAATACTTTAGAAAAAGTTTTCCATGTTTCTTTTAGCACGTCAATTACATGACTTCTTATTTAAAGAAGAAAAGCTTACACAAAAAATATAGCGAATTTAAATCCGTTTATCTCGCTACCTTTAGTGATACTTTTTTTTTACATAGCAGATCACTTTCACCAAATTTTATTCAAATCGAAGCGATGAAATTTTTAGGTTGACCGGTTGACGAATTAAGCCCCAAATACTCTAAGAAAAGGGTTAGGACGAAGGATGACAATTTAACTACAAAAAAAATAGTATAGATAGCTTTCACGATATATTCTAAATCCCAAACCTGCAGGGGCGATGACCGAAAATAGATTTTTTTTTTTTGTTCAAAATCGGGCTTTAAGTAAGCATCATATGGCATTTTGAACTAAATTTCAATAAAAAGATTTGTCTTACAGTGAACTTCATTGTTTTTATTTTGGTCTGGTTCGGAGCCAACGAAATAGTACCATACATTGTCGAGAATTAAAAGTAGTCTTATTGGGAGCCTTTCGGTTCCAGTTTATGGTAGATAAGGAGTTGCTCTTTACAGATATAAAACAAATTCGGCATAGTTTATCTTTCTGTTTTGGAACACTGGTCTCACTCCAACGACACTTGACCTACTTTCAATTATGTACTATAGGATCCCCAGTTACAATGCAATGGTCTTGCCTCAGTCTGTTATTTATTGCAAGCAAAGCCGCAATGAAATTTCGAGGAAATGATTTGTTTATTTATTAAAGAACTTTGAAAACGGCTCAACCAAGCGCGTAAGTATTTCACTAAGTAAACAAAAAGAGAGAAGAGATTTACAATGAATATCAAAAACTCTTCCAATGGTAAAAAAATCCAAGAGAAAGGTTGAAGGAAACAGTCGCGATAAAAGAGTTCTGCAAGAAAGAACACCCACCAATCAAAAAGTCTTAAATAATAAACAAAACGGGGAACAAAAACACCAACAACAGTATGAAACGTTTCATGGATCAACCGATATGAGAGCATACCAAAAAAATTCGATAAAAATCCAACAATTTAAGCGCAACAAAAAATTCAGCGAAAAAAATCTGCGAATGGCATGAATACAAAAACATGCTGGCGACCAAGAAGACGGCACAAAAATAAGACCAATAAAGCGGCAAACCAAAAACGAAGAGAGCTCAGAACTTTAATGAGAAGGCAGACAACGCTGTTGCCAAAATCGGCATACGCAGAGAAACGTTGTAAGCGCACAACACACCACACCAAGTTGGCCAAAAAAGAACACGAACGAACAAAAAAAAAAAGAAAAGCTTGGGAAAGAGAAGAAGACGCTTTGGAGAATTTACAATGTTCTTGATCAGTTGCGCTTTCATTGCAAACAAAGCGCCGCTTACGGCAACCGTAATAACGTTAACTGCGCGGCAGGTGATCACAGTACACAGTGAGTGAAGAGGCTCAAGTCGTCGTCGTTGAACCGTATAAACGATCTGACTTCGCGAAATGATCTTCTGATTACGCCGGGCATTGCTGCGCGTTGTCAAGAATATCAAAAGGGCTGCTAAGCGGCGCAGCTGACGCAAATGGTTAAATCAATTTGGAGATTGCGCATACAGGTGTGTTGGTGGTGGTGGTGGTGATGGCGTTCACTGGCAGAGATATCAGCGTCCGCGAGAGGTTTGTTCTATGGTTGGTGATCAGAATTATCAGCATTTTATAGGGTGGAGTTGGAGACTTGGAGCGCGATTGTTGGAAACAGCACAGTTGCAGTAGCGCCGCCAATGTTGGCGTCAGAATCAGCATCAAAACGGCCATTAAGGTTGGTAGTAGGGAGAATGATAGCTTCATATATAATGATGATTATGAATAGGTATGCGTGCGTCTTTTTGAAGCATTTAATGTAAGTAGTGCGCGCACTTAACGAGGGTATATAAGAACCTGCCAAGCTGGGCGATTGAGCAATACTTAAATCGGGATTGTGGCTGCGTGTTGAAAGCAGCGCGCCAAATTCGTTATTTCAATCGGGATAGAACGGGATCATATGTGAAAAAATTGAAGAACAAGAAACAAATATTTGAAAGAACAAGAAGCAAAATTAAAACTGTGAACATTTAACAAAAAATATTTGAAATAATTCTAACACAAAAACGCAAGTGAAAAACAAAAGTTAAAAAAAAAACTAGATAGATAATAAAGTAATAAACGTTTCTCATTAATCAAAGTATTGCTAAATATAAAAACATCCAATTTTTGAAAAAAACGTTTAAGTTCTCAAAATTTTGAAAGTAAAAAAAAAATGAAGTGAGCAAAAATATTTTTAAAAAATTTAAACGTTCTATAAAGTGTCCAGTTAAAAAACAGTAAATTTTAAAGATTTATGTATACCTATTACAATAAAAAGAAGCCTTAATTTTTAAAATAAAGGTAAGTGTTTATCTCTTATGTTGCGAATTAATATTTTTCTAGTTAAAGTTAAAAAATAATATATATTTTTTTTTGTTTGTAGTTGTGCTTACAAAAAATGTCTCGTGGCACTCGTTATTGAAGTGTTTCAAATGAGACCTTAATATGGTTGAAATATGAGCCACAAAGATATTATTATTATTATTATCATCATCATCATTTATTGGCGCTTAACCGCCTAAGCGATTTTGGCCGTCGCCTATCAAAGCACGCCAGTCATTCCTTTTTAGCGATAACTGACGCCAATTGGAAACCCCAAGGGAGTTCAAGTCATCCTCCACCTGTTGTTTCCATCTCAGTCGAGGCCTCCCCCTTCCTCTGCTGCCGAATTCGGGTGACGATTGGAAAACCTTCTGCGCTGGAGCTTCTTTGTCCATTCGCATGACGTGACCCAGCCAGCGGAGCCTTTGGGCTTTAATTCGCTGGACTATGGTCAGATCTGCGTAAAGCTCGTACAGCTCATCGTTAAATCTCCTTCGATACTCGCCGTCGGCATCACGGGAAGGACCATAAATCTTCCGGAGAACTTTTCTCTCAAATACTCCAAGGGCCATCTCATCTTCTCTTGACATTGTCCATGAATCTGAGCCATACATCAGGACAGGTATGATGAGAGACTTATAGAGCGCGATCTTTGTTCTTCGAGAGAGGACTTTACTTCTCAATTGCCTACTCAGTCCAAAGTAGCACTTGTTCGCAAGAGTGATTCTCCGTTGGATTTCTAGACTGATATTATTTTCGGTGTTAATGCTGGTTCCCAAATAGACGAAGTCCCTCACAGTTTCAAATTTGTAACTATCAACAGTGACGTGGCTGCCAAGGCGCAGGTGCGCCGATTCTTTCTTTGATGACAGCAAATACTTCGTCTTGTCCTCGTTGACCGCAAGACCCACTTTTTTCGCTTCTTTATCCAGTCCAGAGAAGGCAGCGCTTACGGCGCGGTTGTTAAGGCCAATGATATCAATATCATCGGCATACGCCAGCAATTGCACGCTCTTGTAAAAGATTGTACCATTGCGGTTTAGCTCTGCTGCTCGAATTATCTTCTCCAGCATCAGGTTGAAGAAATCGCACGAAAGGGAGTCGCCCTGTCTGAAGCCTCGTTTGGTTTCAAATGGCTCAGAGAGGTCCTTCCCGACTCTGACGGAGCTGTTAGTATTGCTCAACGTCATTTGGCAAAGCCGTATAAGCTTTGCAGGGAAGTCAAATTCAGACATGGCGGCATACAGGCAACTCCTTTTTGCGCTGTCAAAAGCGGCTTTGAAATCGACAAAGAGATGGTGTGTGTCGATTCTTTTATCATGGGTCTTCTCCAGGATTTGGCGTATCGTGAAAATCTGGTCGATGGTAGACTTACCAGGTCTAAAGCCACACTGATAAGGTCCAATCAGCTTGTCTACGATGGGCTTCAGTCTTTCACACAATACGCTAGAAAGAACCTTATACGCGATATTAAGAAGGCTGATTCCGCGGTAGTTGGTGCGGTTAGCGGGATCGCCTTTCTTGTGGATTGGGCAGAGCACACTTAAATTCCAATCTGGAGGCATGCACTCGTCTGACCATATTCTGCATAAGAGCTGATGCATGCTTTTTACCAGCTCTTCGCCTCCGTGTTTGAACAGCTCGGCGGGTAGTCCGTCTTTTCCAGGCGCTTTGTTGTTTTTGAGCCGGGATATAGCTATCCTCACTTCATCATAGTCAGGTGGTGGGACGACTTTTATTATTATTATACTTCGATGTTAAAAACAGTGTAGCTTTTTGCCTAAAACAAGTGCCTTCAATTCTGATTGTTCGTTCGAGAGCGAAAAGTTCACAATTAACTCTGAAACGAAATGCAAAATTTGAAAAAAGATGTTATTTTATTTATAAGTTGGGAAGTGGTTACGAAAAAAGGTCGAATATTATAATTTTAAGAAATTTTATGTTTAAAAAGAAAGAAACTTCAAAGCAAAATAAAGTCAAATATAAAAAAAAAAATTAACAAAAAAAAAAATACAGAATAAAAAAAAATTAAACAAAACAAATTAAAAAAAATGAATTGAAATAAGAAGAAAATATATAAAATAAAATAAAATTAAGTTAAATTAAATCAAACTAAATTAAATGAAATAAAAAATATAACAAAATAATATTAAATTGAAAAAAAAAATAAAGTAAATAAATTAAAATTAAAATAAAAATAAAATTTAACACCAATAATAAAGTAAAATAAAACAAAAAATTAGTTAAATTAAAAATTAAATTAAGTTAAATAAAATCAAATTAAATTAAAAAATTAAATTAAAAAATAAAATAAAAAATTAACTAAAATACATATATGTATTTGTGGCCGTATCACTCTGAAAGTAATGAATGGAATTGAATGAAACTTTTTTCGTTGGATTGCTAGACGCTCAACTTAAAAATTAAGATATTACTTTTTTCGATATCTCAACCGGTTTTGGAGTTATCGCCCAATATGTGGACCATGCCTGTCTGTATGTTTGTGGTCGTAACAATCTAAAAGTACTGAATGGAATTGAATCGTTGGATTGCTAGACGCTCAATTTAAAGTTTAAGATATTATTTTTTGCGATATCTCAACGGGTTTTGGGGTTATCGCCCCATATGTGGACCAGGGATGACCAAAAATGTCTTAGTACAATATGGGTGTCAAACGAAAGGTGTCAATGAGTGCTATAATATGCGATATGATTCATTGAAATATCTGAAATGGTTTGGGGGATATCTTGAAATTTCGATAGCTTGACACGTTTCGGAGGTATCGACGAATATTTCCACAAAAATGTGTTAGTACATTATGGGTATCAAACAAAAGGTGTTTATGAATGCTGTCATAAACCATTAGATTAGTTTCAATACCTAAGCTACCCCGGAGATATCTCATAAAATGTGAACCTTCTTAATACCAAAAGGCTTAATATGGCTATTAAGGGAAATGTACTAATTTCTTAGCTTATAAGAAATAAAAAGTTTAAGATAATATTTTTGCGATGTTAAGTTAAAAAACGGTTTGGAAAAAGTTCAACATTTTTTCAAATATTTAGAATCAAAAAACCGAAAATGCCATTTTGTAACCCGTTTAATGCTAGTCCAACAAAGTGGACTCTGACCTTATGACGATTTATGTATATTACAATACAAAGAAGCCTTAATTTTTAAAATAATTTAATTCTAGGGCGTCAGAAATTTTTTCCCATAGAACTAAATATATTGATTTTGGGATATATGGAGAAAAGAACGCAGCATAGTCAAAAAAAAATTTCTAACAATTAAAGGAGATTTTTGAGACCTTAAAACTTACACTTTGTTGGACTTAAATTGAACGGGCTACAAAAAAGGGCCTAGAACATGTAAGAACGAGGTGTCCTATAATTATTATAATAAAGTATGTTATTTAGATCCCTAAAATACGATTTTCCTTCTCACTTGGGCGATTTTGAAATCAAGCCGCCTAGTTACACACAGTACCCCTGTAGGACGTTTGAGACCGAAATATTATGGTGTTTCGTTTCAATAATAAAATGTACCCTTGCACGGTGAACATCCCCACACTCTTGCCCTCAACCCCGTACAAATAGTTTGGAAGAGAGGTTAAAGTTATACGCAAATCCCTTTAAAATTTTCTAAAATGTTTTTACAAAACTTACATTCCAGGCTTTCTCGATCGACTGAATACGGAAGTAATAATATGGCCCGGATACGTTTTTTCGGTTTATCGAACTCTTCTACAAGTGGGCATGAACGGGTAAAAATATTTTCCAGAAATATGCAGAGCATAATTTTCTGCAGTCGTTTAAAGTGCATTTTTTTGTTTTTGTTTAATCATTTTGGTTATGGCAACATCTGTCGAAAAAATTTCAGCAGTTTGTTGGTGAGGTGATTCTCCATCAAAAGAGTCTTAGCAGTTTTTCTTATAAACGCTAGAGCGTTCCTGCTAAAAATCCCCCTTTTCCAGAGCATTATAACAAAAAAACCTGAAATATGTAGATTTTTGTGTTGTATTTTGTACGGGGCGAACAAATTTTTTTTTGCGAAATTTTTTGCCAGATTTCGATAGAATGTTAGATTTCTATAAATGTTGGTTCCGGCAATTATTTATTAAACAGATTAAACCCATCCTAAAGGCTCAATACTTCTGGCAGTGAGTTTGTATCCTGTCAAGCGCAGCCTGGTGCTGCTAGGCAACCGAAACACTGCTGGTGTGAGTGCTGACAAACAGATTGAACTATTGATGTAAAACTGAAGGCTTTATCAATGCTAGTTAATCATCACAGCGCTTTTTGGGCACAGCATGAGTTAATACCCTTCAAAAAAGTTGGAGAGCTCGAAATACTCCTAAAAAATCGAATTTCAAAAAAAAAGATATCCCAATTTACATGGTGAAGTAGGTATCTACTTCACATCTTTGCTTCTGCGTGCCCCATATAACACTCACAGTGGAGTAATTTTCCAAAAAAATTCAAATAGACTACCCTATGGAGTACTCAGAAGCAGAACCAGATCTGGAGTAAGTGATGCTTTGATGGTCAGCTACTCCCTTGCTTGCTAAATTTTGGAGCATTTTTGGGTCCTTTTTCCGAAGTACTCTCCTGTAGGTATTACATGGAGTACCTATACATACCATTAACTGTATTTTTTGCAGGGTATTGGCAAAATTACAAAAATATTTCCATGGCACATGCCAATGTAGATATGTAAAGTAATATCTCGAAATTATGCATTATGCGAATCTGCCTTTAATGTTGTATTTTCCTTATCACAAAGCGCAGCAGCGCAACTTCAATCTGTCACCAAATAATATTGGCTTGCATATCAATTCCTGACACGTTCACTGGACTATTACTATGCGAAAATCACATTTTCACATTGGATTGAAGGTGGTATCTTTAACCAGCATGCACGCAAATATGTATCACATGGATAAGTGTGTTATCGATGGTAGTGCAAAAATCCACCTGAAACATAATCGAATATACTAGGTATGAAGATATTTAAGTGCACGACGTAAGACGGAAGGCGTAGGTGGCAAGGCAGAGAAGCGATGAGAATGAAATGGGCCAAAAATTGGCGAATAATAACGTGCAAAATGAGGCAATCAGCGGTATTAAAATGGCTTACAGTTTACAAAGCGAAAAAAAACACAAGTGAGGAAGTGAAGTGTGCGTGAAGCTGAAGATTTAATACCTAGTAGTAAGGTAGTAAGGTTATCACGATTTATTAGCGACAATAGCGCCACCTGACAACACTTTTAGAACCAAATTGCAATGACTAGTTGTCGAGAGAGGCACTTTAAAACTCCGGACTACGAAGTTATCAGTAAAATATCACTGCTCCCATCAAACATGGCTCAACTTTTTCTCCAACCTTCGAAAAACTGTGTAGTTCTCAAGCTGATATCCAACACAACTCTCCAATTTTTCTCCAACCTTAGATAACTTTGCAGTTCTCCAACATATTCTCCAGCTTCTAATATTCAAATTAATTCTGAAGAGCTTAGACTAAAATTTATGTAAATAAAAATATTTGTCAACTAATTCATGGCGTTTTAACTTAGAAAAATCATGGTTTATTTTTTTTTTTTTGGTATTTATTTTCAGAGTCGCATTCATACCCTTGAGTCCAATTAGAGAATCCCATTGGAGTACAAGTTGAGAACTATCCCTTTCTCAACTTGAGAAACAGCGTTTTTTTTTTATATAAAAAAATACCCTTTTGCTTGAGAACGCCATCGTTTTCAAGTGTTTTTCCTGTTGAGAAACAACGCTTGATTTTAGAGAAGCCCCTTAGTTCTTAACTTAATATCAAAATTAACTCAAGCTTAAATGTTTGCTGGGCTTGAACTACTGATCATTTTGTCAGATTTACCACGTATGTAGGGACATACCTTATGACGATATAATTTTGTTTTAACAATATTCCGATGTGGCCTTACGTCACTTGTAATCGTGTGATGATTAAATGATGCTGTTATTATATCATGTGATTATATTATTATATTCATTTGATGGCATAATATCGTACCAGACGATTTGACTATGCTTTGAAATAAATACGGACAGTGGCACATATTTATACCTTTCATGAACATGAAATGGTATTATAACTTTGGTCCGATGTTTGTAAATATGAGAAGAAGAAGAGATGGACCCATCAATAAGTATACCGAAATGATCAGGATGACGAGCTGAGTTGATTTAGCCATGTCCGTCTGTCCGTCTGTCTGTTTGAACGCAAACTAGTCCCTCAATTTTTGAGATATCTGGCTGAAATTTTGTATGTGGCCACCATTTTGTAATATAGGAATCATTTGTCGGAACTGACAAGATCGGACCAGTATAACATATAGCCCCCATACAACCGATTGTTCAGATATAAGGTTTTTTGGCCAAAACTTCTGCAATTAAAAAGTTAGGAACATAAAATTTTGCAACTTGAGTACTTTCAATTTATGTAGTGTGTAGAGGAAAATCAAGAAGATCGGGTAAATATAACATATAGCCCCATACAACCGATTGTTCAGATATAAGGTTTTTTGACCAAAACTTCTGCAATTAAAAAGTTAGGAACGTAAAATTTTGCAACTCGAGTACTTTATATTTATGTAGTGTATATAGTGAAAATAAAAAATATCGGGCAAATGTAACATATAGCCCCCATACAACCGATTGTTCAGATATAAGGTTTTTTGGCCAATACTTCCGCGTTTAAAAAGATAGGAACGTAAAATATTGCACCTTTAGTACTTTCTACATATGTAATGTGTATAGTGTAAGTCAGTACAATTGAACACGTATAATATATAGCCTCCATACAATCGATTGTTCCGATAACTCGGATCCTATTATTTTGTAAGTTTTTTTAAATTATAACAAAGATGTGTAATGTGTATAGTAAATATAGTTAAATTGAAACAGGCTGTACTGGGGATCGAACAGTGAAAATCGTGACGCTTATTCATGAAAGGTATATAGCCTTCGGTACAGCCGAAGACAGCTTTCCTTACTTGTTTTATGTTAAAAATGGAACAACAACTAACGGTTGGTTTTATGTGATGATAATATTATATTACTTTGAGTTGTGATGTGATGATATAAATTTGTATGTGATAATCATATCATCGTGTAAAGGTACGATGTGACATCATGTGTAACATATGAAATTTCGACTGGAAAGGATGATGTTTGATATTTTTTGGTAACATGTGATTATCACATCGTCATGTCAAAGTACGATGAGACATGATGTGTAAAACATGATACGATAGGAGTAAGAAATTTCGACTGGGAAGGATCCAAGAAGGTTTTATGTTTTTACTATGGCTTAGTCACAATTTTAAAGCTAATTTTTCCAGAGGTCACTCTATCGAAGAATCCAACTTCCCAGTTATTTAAACGCAACGGGATGCGCATGGTGGAATGGCAAGGCACGATCACCACCTCAAATTTTCTTGCAGATCGACATATTTAAAATTCCTTTCTCATTATTAATAATATTATTATACAAAAATAGGGTGAAAATCACCATATTACAAAAGAAGGAGCACAAGTAACATACACATCAATTGGGAGAAAAAATACCTGGAAATACTCTCTGTGATATAATGCGAGTTAAACGTCTCGGACCTTGTAAACTAAAAACAACCAGAACTACTAAAATAAACCAAACAAAGGATCACCACAAAATATCTAATTAGCTCGGCAGTCATACTGGAAGGCAGGTGGATGCACAAAGTGGCATGAGCATTCGATCTCCTCTTCAATCCCTTTAATTCAAGATAGTGAAGTCCATATCTACAGCAACACCTTTCGCATCACCTAAAAACACCTTTGAGTTTGCGCTACTGGGTATATATAAATTACAACTTTTACATAATTTAAGTACATAATAGCAGTGAAGATGATTTTGACTGCGTCATTCACTTCACCCACAATCGACGGATCGGCGCACGCGACGAAAATGAGTTTACTGCAAAAAATAACCAAAAAGGGAAAATTGAAGGCAGCAGCTGCGCAGCTGAAAGCAATCAAAAAATTCAATATAAATATTGATGCGTTGAATAAACTCTGGCTAGAATAGTGAACGCAACGCGATGGGAAACTGATTTTGCGATGAAAGCGCATGCCAAAAAAGGCAGAAACCTAAAAACGCCCGAAGGGTGCAATGGCGGGGTGGAGAGATTGTCATAAATTAAATTGTTTCGCGTAGGCAATGAAGCCAATGATTTCACGACGCATGTAGATAACGAAAATGGAATGAGGTGGAGGTGAGTTTGTGCTCAATGAAGCCAGAGCCCAAACCAGTGCCAACACCATCAAGCATACGCGTCCAAACAGAAAAAGTCCAAAAAGACCTGGCGCTTGACTACATCAGCAAGGTGATAATATGTAGACGTAACAAAACCACATTGCGGCCAATGGCTCGACGAATGACAATCGTAGATATGCACTACACTAACAAAGCAGTTAAATGTGTAAAAGCGCCAAGTGCCATAACCAACAAAAGCACCTGCCACTGATCAAGCAAAATGGCCAAACAGACAAACGACCAAAGCGACAGACACAAACTCCAGCACACTGACACATTGACATATTGATGGACGGCTCAAAAAAGGTGACGAGATGTTTGGTTGGATCGATGATTGAACAGATAAACGCATTTGAACGACGCTTCCCAAACGATAAATGCGCATAAATAAAAAGGACGTTACGCGAATATAGAGCATTTGGCTGTAGAATACAAAAACAAAAGAAGCATTCAAGTGTACACTCGCATATTTAGTAGTAGAGAAGGGATAGCAAAATGTGCAAATGAGTATAGAGACAAGGTAAAACAGGAAGATGACATTAAAATATCTGCTGCAGGAATGTAAAAGGCATTGGATATGAAAATATATGACTGTGGGAGTGGAAGCCAACAAACACAAGCATACACTTTCAAACATAAACGTTTTCCATACATTGACATTATACATGCAAAATGGCTATACTTAGTCAAGCGTAGTGAGTGACTGAATGACTGACTGGTCAAATAAACACTGACACTGACAGATGAGGCACTGACAATGCCCAATAGGTAATATTAAACAGTAGTGGTGCTACGAGAGCATGAACCCTTGGTTTGCATTGGGGCTCGGGAATACCAACCAAATGTATTTATAAAAAAAAAGTGAGCTTGGTACCTGGGACCTTCGGGCTTTATGCAAGACTCGGGAAATATGCAAGACTTCTAAGAGTAGATTGACTAGTTCTTCTTATTTTTAACTCTCTTTAAAATACGGTGCGTATGAGTAACATAAAATTAATTTTTAATTGAGGAGTTCCGTGCAAAAAGGGATAATTTATGTTTTCATGCTGTAAATATCCGGAGATAGATAGTGCTCAGGACTAAAGGATTAAAACAATTTTTTAGGCAGAATTCATGAAATTAAATTTAGAAAAAATTAAATAGGTGGGAAGCCAATTTCTTCAAGGCCAAGTCTCATTTTTGTGAGCTTGGAAGAGATTTTGGCAAAGTGATTTCTGGCTTACCAGCTTTAATTGTGAGACAAACTGGTTTTTCCACATCTGTGTATTGGATTGGCGATGGTTTAACGGGTGATTTTTCAGGAACTGGAATGCTTCGTCGCATTCTTTTGGACCTTGGAAAAGAGTATTTTAAATTTTGATAGATGCTGAAATGAGTATGGATCTACATCAAAACTGCCCCTTTTTAAATCTGAATAAGCCCTAATTTATAGAGAATACCACAATACCTCTTGAAATATTTTTCTAACACGATTTGATGAAACTCGGTTATAGGATCTGGCCACCAGGAAAAAACTCATGAAAAATATATTGGTATAATGAAGGGCATTTTGGTAGGATTGCTACATATTTAAAATTGGAATAACTGTTAATTTTGGTACTAACACATACAAATTTTTAGTGAAGGTGTATATAAATATATTCAAAAAATGCAGTTTAGACCAAGTAAGGAAGTCTAAGTTCGGGTAAACCGAACATTCAATACCCAGCGATTTCTACCAGTTTCATTAGGAATATTTACTATACCACCATGAAACCTGCGGTTATAAGTGGGCGGTGCCACGCCCACTTATACAAATTTATCAAAAAGTAATAATATAATAACCAGGTGGGTTCATCCTACCAAATTATATCATTTTAGCCATTTCGGCGGTGCCACGCTCACGTTAAAAAATTTATCAATAAATCGTAATCATTTTAGCCATTTCAGATACCTAGATTGACAAATTTAGGTGATTTTCGATATCGAAATAGGGGTCGTGGCAATAGCAGCCTTCCTTGGCAAGAAAGTAACCTGTATATCAAATTTCATAAAAAGATCTAAATTTTTACTAAAGTTATCGTGTACACGGGCGGACAGATGGACGGACATGCCTTAATCAACTTTTCTTTTCAACCTAAGAACTTTCATATATGGAACTCTATCTATCTCGATTATTTTGTGCCGTTACGTAGTACCGTTATGTGGACAAAATTATAATAATTTGTACTAGTACGCTGGGTATAAAATTGTTGGTTAGTACGTTTGGGAAACTAACGTATGTATGTAATGTATTTATTTTGGTTTTGAAAATAATTGTTGTTGGTCACTCGACTTTGTGACTTTTTATTTGATTTTCACATTCTGCCTACTAATCGTGCAAAGTTTTCATAAATTAGTTACTGCGTGGCCTTGAAATAATAATTTAAAGCAATGTTTGAGCTTAACAGGTTTTATAATTTTTTTTTTTTTTTGCTATGCTTGTTTTTCAAACGATTTTAGGAGTTATCACTGCTTCATATCGTGAAGTACATAAATATCACAGTCTACACATACAAAAATTTCATGCGTCATCAGTTGTTTGTTTTAAAGTGAAAACCGCAACTACAACATTGAAAATATCCTACAAACGAAATTTGAGATGGCAGTAGCTGAAAAGATGACGAACAACCGGTTGAAAGCAGTTTAATTGTATTAACATCAATCAAATTGACGGTGTTTAACCCAAAGATGAGTCAGTTTAACTCCGCTCAAACAGCCCGACTTCCTCACATTCATTCCAGACAAAATGGTGTGTGCCGGATTGAAAGTAAAATTGATTGGGATTGACTTACGAGTTGGGTGAATGAAGAATGGCGCAAATAAACAAAACTTTATTTTGTTCTGCCTCTCGCTCTTTTCTTTCTTCTAAATATTTTTTCTCTCTATTTTTGCGTTTATGCGACTTCAGCTGTTATTCCATACATGTTCTTACAGTGTTTTAAAAAGCTGAACAATTTTTACTGGCGATTGATTGACTTTATTAAAATTCTCGGTAAATGAATCGTCAGTTCCAAAGTATAAGCAGTCAAACCCACTTTTCACTTAAAATAACTTTTTCATAGTGCGGAAAAAGAGGGAAATTTTTGTACTAGCTGGTAAGAAAAATGGTATGTTCAGCATAAAATCGATGTATATATAAATACGCCACATGGAAAACTTTAGGAACCTCCTGTGGGCGAACCGTTTGACCGATTTGAATGAAATATGCACCGATGGAAAGGAAATTTAAAAAACTGAGGTATAGGCGGTATATTTTCAGGGGCGTCCCTGAAATTTAAAGATGGGGGCTACGGGGCTAGCGACCCCACGCCCCTAAAGATTTTATTGGTCGAATTTTCGATCACAAGCGATACTAGTTAAATTAAAAGAAACTCAGCTCAACCAAGCCAATTCAAATGTAATCATTCAAGCCGAAATGAATCAAGCAAACAAGTGATCTGTGAAGGCGAAACATTTGTTTGTTGCCCTAATTAAGAATTCGTCAGCACTAATAAAATCAACAACAATCCAGTTCGCTTAACTATTTTTTTCTATTTCTTGTCCAACTGGTTCTTAGCGAAAGTTATAGAAATTTAAAACAATAGATGTTACTTTAATAAGAACAGCAACGGCATTCATAATAAATTGTAAATTAGCAATATTTTATGCGTGCTGAGCGTAGCACAAATTCAATCAATGCCTTAAAAATTGGTAACAGTAAAGAATATGCATACACATGGGATTAGAGTTGGTTGTATACGAAATTTTACATTTTTAAGCAGCTGGTGTTTAAGAGTTTCATTTAGGAAAAACCAATGTTTCTTGCGCCCGCTATGTGAATGAGGTGGCGGCCGCCGTAGTGTAGCAGTAGTGTGTTCGGCCCACTACACCAAGTAATCGGGTATCGGTGCCCGACAAAAGCAACATCAAAAATTACTTTAAAAAAATGTTTTCTAAACGGGGTCGCCCCTCGGCAGTGGTTTGGCAAACTCTCCGAGTGTATTGAGTGTAAAAATGCCGACTATCAAACTACTTTTCCAATAAAATCGAGTTGGGTCGTTTTCTCGAATGCCCTTGAACCTCTTTGAAGCCTATTTGTGGCCAATAAAAAATTTCAAAAATATCATTTGTTTATTTGTGTTAGTTTAAACTTTAAACGGTTTCTATTGATAGCACAATTTTTCAGAAAGTACACTTAAAAAAACTGCTATTACATTTGTAGTGCAAATACAAAAAAAAATGCCTGTTTAAAGATTTTTCATTTTACATTATATCTCTTTCATGAAAAAAGAGATTCATAGCCCCAAGTATCCATATCCAAAATTTGATTTTGCCCAGTTTATTAACCCTGATAAAAATGGTAAAATTTACGAAGATTTATTTGTGGAATATCAAACATCATCCTATCTGGTTAGAATTGCGTTGGTCGGCGTAACCGTCCATTTCAGTTCATGACTGGGGATCTTTTTACTAGATTTTCATTCTACTCGTCAGGAGTGGTGTTGGGAAGGTTGGTCTTGTCCGCCAACACAAAAACATCATTCGTTCATTATCATTATCATAATATAAGTACATACTATCGTATACATAAACATTTTTGACTACTTTGGTAATAGTTTATCAACGCTTACAATTACCTGTTTGGTACTTCCGAAGCTAGGCGGTTGGAAAGGCCGTGGTTTCAATCCGCCTCTTTTAAAATAAACGCATGTTTCCTGGCATAGATTTACACTTACTTACACAATTGACCGCTTACTCATATCACGGCTCTCCTTGTGAGCCAGGACAGTTGGACAGGCCGTGGGTCCAAGACTGTCCTCAGTAGGCAGTATTCGCCGTTATGGAGCTGTTAATGACATTAAATGCAACAGAAAGATAAACACTTTTCTTTGTTTTTCCAGTGATTCCAAAATAATCAGCATATTTCGAGAATTATTGCGCGCAGCCGGCTACTCAAACCTTAGGAAAAATAATGTAAAGTTTTTTGACGAATAAAACCGAGAACCGAATAAACTGAACCAAAAAAGTTCTTGCTTCCAACGAAAGAGTACATAGATTTCAAGAATTTTTCACAATAACCTTCACAAAAACCCTTTTCGTAGAAAGATGGGAATATTTCTTTGAATATTAATCTTTATTCTTCAAATCTATGAACCGATTCCTAGAATGCACAAATCTTTTTTTAAATTCTAAATATCATTCTTAGAATATAAATCTATTTTCATACTTTAAGAAAAATCATAAAACTTTTTGGTTCAGTGTATGATTTTGAAAGTGTGAGTTGAATGTGGCTACTAAACGGCAGCTTCACCTCTCATCTGCTAAGTGAGAAGCATTTCTGAGAACATTTTTAGAGCAAACAACTTTAAGAAAAAACAGGGCTGCAAACCGGTTTGTTTTTCAGTCCTTGAACCGAAACACGAACCCAAATATTTATTCTTTGAAATGCCAGAACAGAAGCGAAAACCACTAAGAAAACGAAATAGAACCTAGCCATGTTGATAAGGGTTGATTAAAGCCTTAACAGAAAATTAAATCTTGTCTTCAACAATGTTATGAGATAGTTGTGAGATACTTCAAAACAACTATCGCCGCGTAGTGTCTCAGTCTGCTCACTGCCGCTCTACAATAACAACGTCTGGCTCTTTCTGACTCACAACAACAAATCAGATTCGTAAAAAAATACAAAAAATCATTGCAATATTATTCTAGGAATACCGTTCATTTCATGCTGGCTGATCGCGCTTCGCTATGAATGTTTAACGGTACACACATGCCATCATAGGTACATACGCATATACATAGCTACATATGTATGTATGGATCTGTTTTTATTTTTTAATCGCGCTGCATAAGTTCTAGTTGCGGCGTCTGTTTTTCAAGTTAACTTCTTAGGCGTTTGTTAGTAGTTAGTAAAATTTGAGAAAATGGCTGATGATGAAATTATGCGCAGGCGATTTTCACCACGACCTTTAGCTGTGCAAATCAAATAGGAGGTGTAATTCTAGGATCTAGCTAACATTGCACAAATTGTAATAGTAAGGCCAAGTAGAATTCATGTGTGTTGCCACTTATGGTGGTTTACAGGGTTGCCACCTATCCCAATTTTTGTTTTATATAGAACTAGATATGCCAATATGGTTATCAAATGAAAGGTATTTTCAACCGAATTCCAAATATGATAATTTGAAGCAGGGTTGAAACTTAGGGTTGCCACCTAACCGCAATTTATTTATTTGTTCGTATATCTCGGGAACGGCTTGACCGATGCGGATAAAATTTGGCACACAGACAATTTTATTTAAATATAGATTTAGATATGCCAATAAGGATTTCAAATAAAAGGTATTTTCGACCGTATTCCAAATATGACAATTTCAAGCAGGGTTGCCACCTGACCGCATTTTATTTATTCTTTGTTATTTCGACCACTATTTCTGTTGCCTATTGACCCATTTGGATGACATTTTATGCATGCTTCATTCTAATTTTTTCCACCTAAGTTGCCACTTGCGGTGTATTACGGGGTTACCATCCATTTGTTTTTTTTTTTACTCTCTTTTAGAAAGTTTATACTGTGGTAGGTAAGATTTGGTGTTCGAGGAAAATTGTAGCAGATTATTTTAGTAGTCGAAGGAGTATTTTAGCGGTTTTTTTAAGTTGTATGCCTTATAATACACCTTATTCATATTTCGTTATTTCTGAATTTAAGAAGTTAACTTCTTTCACGTGTACTGGCTACATGCGGTTTTTTTTTGCTTAGTATAATAATAATTATTTCAAGTAATTTTTTGTGATTCCATGAACGATGTTGTTGTAGAAAGTATGACGGTGTTGTTGTAGCGCTCAGTAGGTTGAAAGCGCTGGCCATCCCTGGTTCAAAGCTATGATATCTGCTTCTGAAAAAGGTCGTTTAAAAATTTCGAAAATTTTAAAGTGGCCCACTTGATTATGAAAGCTAAATAATTTTGGGTTCGGTTTCTCTTCCAATCCTAACTGCTCCAAATTACATACATTTTTTGTATATCAAACCATATGAGGACAAAGAAAACGATTGTTATTATTCATTCTTGCCCATTATACTTGATCAATTTCAGTTTTTCTTCTCCTAATTTATGCTTGAATTATTTCCGTCAGTGCCTCCCAAATAACAATTACAGCCAAACAGCGAATTTTCCATGCATAATATCTAGATAAACACGTATGCATATATATATATATATAAATTACATTTCATTTTATTGTCTCTTCTGCTGGTTATTTATTTCACAGATAGCAAACTCGCAAATTATTTTATTATCATCAAAGTCATTTGTAACCAAAAAAAGCATACCAAAGTGGCCAACCAAGAAGTTAAATGGACATTACACGAATTTTCGGCACCACGACCCTCATACACACTTACACCAAATAAATAAATAAAAGGACAGTTAACGACACAGGAGACCAATTTTCCAAGTCCCTACGTCAACTGGGTATGTTTGTATATGTGAGGGTAATTGATGGCTAAGGCAAAACCATTTCGTTTCACTCCAAAAATTATGCTAATTTTATATGTCAATTATATGCCAATAAGCGAGACTCTCGTGTCACATCGATGCTTTGGCGTCATTTGATATTTAAATCAAGTAAGCAACAGAGAGCATAACCACAATCAATACAATATCAGAACCCACGAAAGTAAGAAATTGTGTTAAATTAATTCTAAATAATATAAAGGCCGGAATTTTCGTACTGAGAACCGGTTTCGTTTTATGTTGGGCAAAGTGCGGCTGTTTGAGTTGTTGATTCATAGACTGTGTGACCTACTGCCAATTCCATTCTATGCTGCGTGACGTAAAGTCATAATTTTCATGAATTCAAGTTTCTGGACCGCACCTTGCTCTTATCAATTTTTGTTCACTTTGATTAGGCAAACCAAAGTTTTTTTTGTATTTGAAAAAGTTCGTAGTTAACGGCAGTCATATATGTAAGTATAATAACTTGGAAAGTGATTATATTTCTCCTGAGAAAGGATCCATAATGGACTAAGCAGATTTGTCCTAATTACGGCTCATTAAAAGTAGATTAAAACTAGCTTTTTTTTAGTATAATCAAATAAATTTGTTGACTAATGCAAGCAGGTACAGTAGGTGTGTCAGACATATCGTGGCTTTTCTTTGAATACGGGTCTGCAATTTTTCCAGCAGTAATTATGGATTAGGATAAAAAGGTAGGCCCTGCCAATTTGTAGCAAAAATAAAAGTTGCACTAAACATTACCTTTTTATTGCTAACACACGGGGAAAATGTTAGCTTGCAAGACAAATATTATATAACCCCTTATCCACTCTCACTTCCTATCCTGCGGTCACTACTTCTACTTTTCCTACTTCTTAAGGTGATGGCCCAATGCACGCTTGCATTGCTGGCTTTGCCTCGAGAAATGTCAAAATTCTTTTGAACTCTACTGAAACGTATGAAAGTTGACCTAGTGGCAGCCTTGCTTTGCTTGCTTGAAGGGCTTCAAAGCGTCGAATAGCCCAAATCTCTTTTTGACAGCGCTTTAGACGCTTTCCTATTTGTCTTGTTGTTGTCTTGTTTGTCTCATCCGGTATTTCTGACAGCTTTTGAAGCTTCTATTTGGCCATAGAAGCTTTCAAAGCAAAGCAAGGCAAGACTAGGTAAGCAAGGCAAGCAAAGCAAGCGTGCATTGGGTCTTCAGCTTAACTCTACCTCTCGGATTTCAGAGCTAGATTTTAATGTGTAGGTATCTACTTACTCTGTCATCAATTAAAGTTCTTGGGTGACCGTGCTTGCTCGGTGTTATCAATTTAGAGCTAACTTTACTTACCAAAAATGATCCCAAAATAACCCAAAAATAATCCCAAAATAATCCTAAAATGATCCCAAAAGATGTTCCCAAAATTATACGAAATTGAACCCAAAACGACCCAAAACTGATCCCAAAATTACCCTAAAATGATCCAAAAATTATTCCCAAATGACCCCAAAACACTCTTAAATGTACCCTGAAATGATCCCAAAAATTATTCAAAAATTTTCCCAAAATAATCCTAAAAAAATCCCAAAACGACCAAAAAACCCTCAAATGTTACCAAAATGACCCAAAAATTATCCCAAAATGATCCAAAAATTATCACAAAATTACTCCAAAATAATCCGAAAATTACCTCGAAATTGTCCCAAATTAATCTAAAATTGAACCTAAAATGATCTCAAAATAGACCCAAAATTATTCCAAAGTGACCCCTAAGTGATCTCAAAATTATCCTTAAATAATCCAAATATGATCCCAAAAATAAACAATACAAATACAATACGGTAAAATGGTAACCCTGGGCGGCTACCCTACTTGAACATATTTAAGTTAGTATGCCGGCGAAAAAGCCTTACATTTGATACCCATATTGGCATATCTAACTCCATAATTTAAAACAATTGAGATAGGTGGCAACCCTGTACACCCCTCCAAGTGGGAATCACTCATTTTATCTATATGCCAAATTTCATCCAAATTGGTCCTGCGGTGTCCGAAATAGTCCGGATATACAAATATACTGCGGTAAGGTGACAACCCTAGGTGGCAAGCCTACTTGAAAATATTTTAGTTGGAATGTAGCCGAAAATACCTTTCATTTGATACCCATGTCGGCATATTTTGCTACAAAATTAAAAAAATTGATATTGAATTGCCCCAGGTGGCTACTCCCGAGTGGATAGTCTTAGCATCAACCATACTATCTATATTCAAAATTTTATCTAAATAGGTCAAGCGGCTCCCGAGATAGTTTGGATATACAAATATACATAAGATAAAATAAATAATCCGCGGTCAGGTGGTAACTCTAAGGGTTACCCTGCTTGAAATTATCATATTTGGAATACGGTTGAAAATACCTTTAATTTGATACCCATATTGGCATACTTTGCTCCATACTTTAAAAAAAAATTAGATAGGTGGCAATCCTGTAACCCAACCCAAGTGGTAACCCAACCCAAGTGGCAACCCCAAGTGGGTAGTCTTAGAATCAACCATACTATCTGTATTCAAAATTGCATCCAAATCGGTCAAGAGGTTCCCGAGTTAGTCTGGATATACAAATATACAAATGTACAAATATACAAGTTTAGCTCGTTTAAAGTCATACGATTTTTTTTCTAACTTACTACAAATAGTCTCTGCGGCCTTCTCGTAACCCATTTGCATTATAAGGGTTAATTAATTAATGTCTGCTGTATAAGTACGCTATGCACGTAGCAAATCGAAATCTTCACAACAATGAGTTATCGTTTATAGCGTATTGCCAAAAATTAATAACTTGAAATTGTGAAGAAGCTGTTGAGGCAAACAAAAATTTAAAATATGTAACCGATTACTGATATACGATATTGTATATCCATAGGTGCGTAAAAAGTATGATGATGGATCACCATGTTGTTGGTGCTTATTACCCACGCCCTCTTATTTGTCATATTTAAACAATTTAACGCTATTAAAAGTAAATAATGCTCATATAAACGTATGTTAAGCGTGAGCTAAATGACGATTAAAAACGTGGGTCTAGACCCAGTAGTACAAATTGAAACAAACTCAAAAAAGAAACTAAAGCTGATCGAAAGCGATATCTTATAATAAACAGCATTTTCTTTTCTGCAGCTCTGTAAAAAGTCATGCTCTATTGTAAAACGGATATCACCTTAATAGGATCATTTTGGGGTCATTATGGGATCACTTTGGAATAATCTAGGGATAATTTTGCAAAATGTGCAGTCATCTTGGGATCATTTTGGGATAATTTAGGGGTAAATTTGGTTTCATTTCGAAGTAATTTTGGGATTATTTGGGGTAATTTTGGTTTCATTTTGTGGTCATTTTGAGATCATTTTAGGGTAATTTTGGGAAAATTTTAGGTCATTTTGGGATAATTTTGGAATCACTTTGGGATATTTTTGGGGTAATTTTGGAATCATTTTGGGATAATTAGGGAAAATTTTGGTTTTATTTTAGGGGTAATTTTGGAATACTCAAATGAGGTGGGGAATAATTTTTGGGATCATTTTGGGATCACTTTGGGATCGTTTTGGGTCATTTTGAAATCATCTTGAAATCATTTTGGGATAATCAGGGAAAATTTGGTTTTATTTTAGGGGTCATTTTGGAATCATTTTGAACTCAAATGATCGCAATGTAGTACCAAAATTATTCCAAAATAGTCCCAAAATGATATCAAAATTACCACAAAATTATATAAAATAAATACAAATAAAGTAAAATACCATAAAGCAAATTTTAAAACAGGTTAAATAATATATAACGAAAAAAAGTATATAAAGTAAAATAAAATACAACAAAATGAAGTAAAATAAAATAAATAAATTAAAAAATATATCTAACGAAAGTTACTACGTTAATTTACTGCCTGGTAAATATTTATTTTCATATTTCCTTACCTACATACGCACTTGCCACTTGTTTGCCTCTTTATGAATCATTACCAAAAATGTTACTGTTGACCTAAATGCGAGTTGGAATGCGGAATAATTGCAAAGATATCAGAACTCATGCATGTATGTCACTGTAGAACTTTTTTTCTGTCACAAAACATCTCACATCCTTAACTCTGTAAGACGGATAATGTCTGCTCATTAGCCTCAATAAATAAATAGATAATTACTCGAAATACTGCTTGTGAAGTTTGAAAGAATTAGCATTAATTTTACCAACAAAAGAGACTTACATATAAGGCCACCCAGTGCTGATTAAAGGCGCTATTGTAGAACTGTTTATATTGGTCTATAGGTAATAAGCCAAGGCATTCGATGGCTTGATCAGCTCAAAATTTTAGATTTTTGAGTTAGCTCCCTTTAGATCTACATTGGTGTGAGATATTTTTTTTATTTTTTTGTTTATTTTATTTCATTTATTTACTATCTTATTATTTTTATTTTTATATAATTTAATTTTACTTACCAGTAATTTAGTTTTTATTTTTTTCTGAGTTTAACTTTAAAAGTCTTTCAATTTTTTTTTTATTTTAGGTTATTATTTTTTATCTTGTTTTATTTTATTTATTTTTTATTTTTTTTATTATATTTTATTTGGTTTTATTTTACTTTATTATATTTAATTTTTATACCCAGCGTACTTGTACTATTACAAGGGTATTATAATTTTGTCCACATATCGGTACTACGTAACAGCACAAAATAATCGAGATAGATATAGAGTTCCATATATGAAAAGTCTTGGGTTGAAAAGAGGAGTTCATTAAGGCATGTCCGTCTGTGTGTCCGTCTGTCCGTGTACACGATAACTTGAGTAAAAATTGAGATATTTGCATGAAATTTTGTATTCAGGTTACTTTCTGGCCAAGGTAAGTTGCCATTGAAAATGAGCGAAATCGGATGATAACCACGCCCCCTTTTTCGATATCGAAAATTTCGAAAATCACATTAATTGACATATCTCGGTAGCTGAAATGGCTAAAATGATATAATTTTATAGGTGAATCCCCTGTTCATTCTCTTAAGATTTGTATACCTTTCATGAACATGAAATGGTTTTATAACTTTGGTCCGATGTTTGTAAGTATGAGAAGAAGAAGAGATAGACCCACTAATAAGTATACCGTTATGATAAGGACGATGAGTTGATTCGATTTAGCCATGTCCGTCTGTGATCCCGTCCGTCCGTCCGTCTGTCCGTCTATTTGTACGCAAACTAGTCCCTCAATTTTAGAGATATCTCGATGAAATTTGGTAGGGAGGCGTTATTTTATATGAGAATAATCATTCGTCGGAACCAGCAAGATCGGACCAAAACTACTCATAGCTCCCATACAATCGATTGTTCCTATAAAAGGATTTCGGGATATAACTTCTGTAATTAAAAAGCTAGTAACGTGAAATTTTGTAGGTATTGATGTTGTCATATGTGAAATATCGATGTGGAAAATCATTGAGATGGGATAAAAATTTCATATAGCTCCCATACAATCGATTGTTCCGATAAACGGATTTTGGGCCCTAACTTATGTAATTAAAGAACTAGTAACGTGAAATTTTGTAGGTATTGATGTTTTCATATGTGAAATATCGGTGTTGAAAATCATTGAGATGGGATAAATATTTCATATATGTAGCTCCTATACAATCGATTGTTCCGATAAACGGATTTTGGGCTATAACTTCTGTAATTAAAGAGCTAGTAACCTGAAATTTTGTAGGTATTGATGTTTTCGTATGTGAAATATCGATGTTGAAAATCATACGGTTTCGGTTAAGGTTTTGAAAAATGAAACGGTTTTAATCGGTTACGGTTACGGTTTCAGTCCTTGGTCGTAACTTTTAAACTGATTAAGGTAGAACGATGAAATTTGGCACAAAGCATGCTAATATCGTTGGGAGTATACCTGATAAAATTGGATAAAATCGCCCTCCAACCATGCCAACTTTCGAAATCGAAAGCTTCGAAAATCACGTAAAATGATAAAATTCGGTAGCTGAAATGGCTAAAATGATATTATTTTATAGGTGAATCGCCCTGGGCATTTTATAATGTTTTTTGATTGATTTTTTACACGCCCACTGTTCAGGGAGGCATATTTGAAAATTTCACGGGTCGTAACTTTAAACTGATTACGGTAGAACGATGAAATTGGTACAAGGTATACTAGTATCGTTGGGAGTATACCGGTAATTGTATGTAATAGGACGGAATCGCTTTCCAACCAGGCCCACTTCCGAAATGGAATATTTCGAAAATCATATGAAAACTAACGCTGGGTATTTAATGTTTGGTTTACCCGATCTTAAACTTCCTTACTTGCTCAACTTGTTTTCGCCAAAAAACTCAAAAAGAATAATTTGATAAAATGATTTAACTGGTCAAAAGTCGACAAAATTTTCAAATTTTAGGTTATAATTTTTTATCTTGTTTTATTTTACTTATTTTTTATTTATTTTTTTATTATATTTTATTTTACTTTATTATATTTTATTTGATTTTAAGCTACTTTATTTTATTCAACTTTTTTGTATTTTATTTTATTTCTTTTAATTTTAGTTTATTTTATTTCCTTTCATATTTTGTTTTGTTTGCTTGCGTTACTTGTTTTATTTAATTTTACCTTTTTTATATTATGTCATTCAAATTTCTTAGTTTGTTTTATTTTTTTTCTTGTTATTCCTTTTTATTATATTTTTTTCTTTTATTTACATTACTTAATTTTATTCAATTTAGTTTTTTTTTAATTTTATTTATTTTATCTTATTATCCCTTACCACTCAAACTTTATGTTCTCAATTATGCTCATAAACGAATTTCATGATTGCCCCCTGACTAGCAACGAACCCACTTTATTAACTAAGTTAACAATTTTCAACACACGCACAGGTCAAAGAAAATTATCCGTTATTTCATTTTTAATCCCTTCAAAAGGATTACGAACTTTTAAGTGTATTGTCCAAAAAAATATTAAATAGGAGTTTTATTAATGAAAAATTTTTAAAACACCTCATGAAAAATGAATAAACACATTTTGTACATAAAAAGTGTCAACTCATGCAGCCGCATTGGGCGAATGTAGCATAGTGGCCAGAGCACCCGAAAAGCTTCTCAGTTTGCTATTTGAACAGCGACGTGCAGATGAACAACTAGCGAACATATTTATGTACATATGTACAGGTGTGCATGTGTTATGCTTTGCATATGCATAGCTTTTTATTATGCTTTCATGTACAGTAATTTTGCATTACCTCACTACCACTTTTTTTAAGTGCATGTGTCACCGACAGATCGGTTGGATGGTTGGTTGGTTGGTTGGTCGCTTGGTCAGTGGCAAGGTTGCCGTCCTTTAGAGTTTGCCATATTACAGGCAACAAAGCGACAACATCAGCAGCAACAGTAGCATTACCAGCGCATCAGCAACATAAAAAAATTTCACGTTGTAATAATAAAGTGCCAGCCAGCGGCAACATTAAAGCTTACAAACATTAAAACTACTTACAATGGCATTAAACGTATTATACCACTCATGCGGTTAATTTTCATGCAATTTTTTTTTTGGTTTATTTTGCTTTAGTTTTCAATGTTTGTGTCAATGTGCGCAACTGCTGCTCATGCGCTCACGCATTAATTGCTAGACGGTAAGTGATTTTTAACTCTTTTTTAAGCTTAAAAAAATTGCCCATTGCGGTGTGCGAGTATTGGAGTAATGCATCGGGGATTGTGGGGAATATTGGAGTATTTATTTACAACTATTTACTTATTTGTAAACAAAAGAGGAATATCTATCTGCTTGAATACACAGCAAACACAATTAAGGTGCTTATACAAGCTCTGATTGATAAGTTTCGAGGAAAAGGTGGTAACTGAAATAAGATAAAATAAAAAGGAAAAAAAATATTAAAATAAACAAAAATGTTAAACGAAATAAAATAAAATAAACTAAAATAAACTAAAATGGAGTGTAATGGAGTGTGGTTGCTGAGTGACCTTGCTCAATCCCGACTCTTGCGTCCTCGTTCGTGCACTCTGGGCAACGTGAGCTACCTAGGCTCGCGGCAGAAAGAGAGGGAGCCCCGGTGGGGCCACTCTGACATACTTGGTTTAAGGGCTCACCGAGGTCTTTTTCGCAGCGTCTGTTCACCACATGGTGCGGCTGCAAGCGGGTGTCTGTCTTGTAGCAAGCGGCTCGCTATATAAATGTGTGAATATTTTTATCAAAATCCCGGAGACGGGTTGTGCGCTGGGTTTGGGACCCGCCACGGAAAAACTTTATTCCAATGAAAAGCAAAGAAAAGCCTCGGATGAGAACCCCCTTTAATGTTGACGACCCGGCAAAAAGAAATAAGGACTACGAGAAGGATATTAGGGCATGTACCTGGAATGTCCGGACCCTTTCAAGGGATGGTACCGCTGCCCGACTGGTTGATGTCCTCGTTAACGCAAAGGCTGACATCACCGCCCTGCAGGAAATGCGATGGACGGGACAAGGAAAGACGACCATCGGACCTTGTGACGTATACTACAGTGGCCAGACTCGCGGCAAAGCGCGTGGTGTAGGATTCGTGGTGGGAAAGAGACTTCGCCGCCAAGTATTAGCGTTCACCCCCGTGGACGAGCGTCTCGCTGCGATCCGCATCAAAGCGAAATTTTTCAACATAACATTTATCTGCGCCTATGCGCCGACTGAGGAGACGGACGACGCAGAGAAGGACTCCTTCTACGATAAACTTGAACAGACTTATGATCGCTGCCCCCAACATGATATCAAAATCGTGCTCGGCGACTTTAATGCGAAGGTGGGCAAGGAAGGAGTCTTTGGTCCAACAGTTGGAAAATTTAGTCTCCATGATATAACATCCCCCAACGGCACTAGGTTGATTGATTTCGCCGCTGCTCGCAATATGGTCATCAGTAGTACCAGGTTCCAGCATAAACGAATACACCAAGCCACATGGCTGTCTCCTGATCAAAGAACAAGAAACCAGATTGATCATGTCATGATCGACGGCAGACATAGCTCCACCGTTCTGGACGTGCGTACCCTTCGTGGTCCCAATATCGACTCGGACCATTATCTTGTTGCAGCCAAGATACGCACACGCCTCTGTGTAGCAAAGAAAGTGCGCACAGTAACGGAAGGAAAGTTTGACGTCGAGAAGCTGCGCACGACAGAGACAGCTGACAATTTCTCCACTCGACTCTCACACCTGCTATCGGAGAGCAATCCTCGACCTAACGATGCAACCGAGCAATGGAAGCATATCTCTCACTCATTACGTACCGCCGCTGAGGCCACTATAGGGTTCCAGCGAGCCCGCAAAAACAACTGGTACGATGAGGAATGCAGCACTGCCTCGGACAAAAAGGACGCTGCCTACAGGGAGACGTTGCGAACGGGCGCAACCCGCAGTGTATGGCAACGCTATCGTGAGGCAAAGAAGGAAGAGAGACGCCTTTTCAGAAAAAAGAAACGTGAGGCCGAAAGGCGTGAGTGTGAGGAGCTTGAGATGCTGGCTGACAGGAATGATGCCCGAAAATTCTATGAAAAGATCCGGCGGATGACGGAAGGTTTTAAGACCGGGGCAAGTTCCTGTAAGGACAATAATGGCGACCTGGTAACCGACGTACAGAGTGTACTTAAATTATGGAGGGAGCACTTCTCCTCACTGCTAAATTGCGAGGGAGACGTCGAACCCGATACCCCAATCCCTGACGATGGAAAAGTCGTCCCACCACCTGACTATGATGAAGTGAGGATAGCTATATCCCGGCTCAAAAACAACAAAGCGCCTGGAAAAGACGGACTACCCGCCGAGCTGTTCAAACACGGAGGCGAAGAGCTGGTAAAAAGCATGCATCAGCTCTTATGCAGAATATGGTCAGACGAGTGCATGCCTCCAGATTGGAATTTAAGTGTGCTCTGCCCAATCCACAAGAAAGGCGATCCCGCTAACCGCACCAACTACCGCGGAATCAGCCTTCTTAATATCGCATATAAGGTTCTTTCTAGCGTATTGTGTGAAAGACTGAAGCCCATCGTAGACAAGCTGATTGGACCTTATCAGTGTGGCTTTAGACCTGGTAAGTCTACCATCGACCAGATTTTCACGATACGCCAAATCCTGGAGAAGACCCATGATAAAAGAATCGACACACACCATCTCTTTGTCGATTTCAAAGCCGCTTTTGACAGCGCAAAAAGGAGTTGCCTGTATGCCGCCATGTCTGAATTTGACTTCCCTGCAAAGCTTATACGGCTTTGCCAAATGACGTTGAGCAATACTAACAGCTCCGTCAGAGTCGGGAAGGACCTCTCTGAGCCATTTGAAACCAAACGAGGCTTCAGACAGGGCGACTCCCTTTCGTGCGATTTCTTCAACCTGATGCTGGAGAAGATAATTCGAGCAGCAGAGCTAAACCGCAATGGTACAATCTATTACAAGAGCGTGCAATTGCTGGCGTATGCCGATGATATTGATATCATTGGCCTTAACAACCGCGCCGTAAGCGCTGCCTTCTCTGGACTGGATAAAGAAGCGAAAAAAGTGGGTCTTGCGGTCAACGAGAACAAGACGAAGTATTTGCTGTCATCAAAGAAAGAATCGGCGCACCTGCGCCTTGGCAGCCACGTCACTGTTGATAGTTACAAATTTGAAACTGTGAGGGACTTCGTCTATTTGGGAACCAGCATTAACACCGAAAATAATATCAGTCTAGAAATCCAACGGAGAATCACTCTTGCGAACAAGTGCTACTTTGGACTGAGTAGGCAATTGAGAAGTAAAGTCCTCTCTCGAAGAACAAAGATCACGCTCTATAAGTCTCTCATCATACCTGTCCTGATGTATGGCTCAGATTCATGGAAAATGTCAAGAGAAGATGAGATGGCCCTTGGAGTATTTGAGAGAAAAGTTCTCCGGAAGATTTATGGTCCTTCCCGTGATGCCGACGGCGAGTATCGAAGGAGATTTCACGATGAGCTGTACGAGCTTTACGCAGATCTGACCATAGTCCAGCGAATTAAAGCCCAAAGGCTCCGCTGGCTGGGTCACGTCATGCGAATGGAAAAAGAAGCCCCAGCCTAGAAGGTTTTCCAATCGTCACCCGAATTCGGCAGCAGAGGAAGGGGGAGGCCTCGACTGAGATGGAAACAACAGGTGGAGGATGACTTGAACTCCCTTGGGGTTTCCAATTGGCGTCAGTTATCGCTAAAAAGGAATGACTGGCGTGCTTTGATAGGCGACGGCCAAAATCGCTTAGGCGGTTAAGCGCCAATAAATGATGATGATGAACTAAAATAAAATAATAAGTTTAAAAAAATAAAAAAATAAAATGAAAAAACAAACAAAATAAATATAAAAAAATTTAATTAAATTAAACAAAATAAAATAAAACAATAGAAAATTATATGATTTAGCTGTAAAAATGTTTCCATTAGAGCTATCTTTACATTCGATATAGCGTTTTAAAGGAAAAAGATATTAGTTTGTTTAAATATAAATATTAAGTCATATAGCGAATACCTGGTATTAAAACCCCGGTACTCAAAGTACGTATTTTTTTTTCGATTTTCGTCAACTTTAGCCGACTCTGGCGTCTTTACTGTTTTAAGTAACCACTCAATATTTGTTACAAATTAAGGGTACATATCCTAGAAGAAATTAACCCATCCAATTTGCTTAACTTCCTGCTGGTGTCTCATGCATACAAGATAGGAATTTTTTTTTTTTTTATAAAAACAAAACAAGCCACCTACTTTAAATCATGTCTGAGCAAGTGATCTCATTTGTGTTGATGCGCGTTTGTTTGCTTATTTAGGCTGTGTGCTAATTGAAAACATTTTTTCGTCAGAGTAAAATAAGGTGAACAAATTTCCTATGGTGAACGAATATTTGCCATTTTGCTGTGCCAAACGAAACGTTAAATTATGACAGTAGTAAATTTTGACGTATGGAAAAAGCACGTGCAAAAGCAGATGCTTTGTGAATCAGTTCTCATTTTACGTATTTTTCATGCATTTATATTGCGTATTATTCGCATTATATTATATTTTAGTGTTAAATAACGCCTCTGAACATAAATTTATGTGAAATAATATAAATGGTAACAGCACATGCATCCCTGTGCTCACATTATTGATTGTCAAAATTTGACCTAGCCGGATAATTGCAGTGTAAATTCATCTGCATATTTTGGGGCTGAGACCCCACTTTTTGCATATGGCTCTTTTTCATATGTAAAGTGCAACACACGCCATCCTCTGGCGCTAAAGAATATTCTCCTTCCAGTTTAACTTCCTGTCCAGAACTGTGCCCAAGAATTCAGCTTTATCAGCCAAGTTCAGGCTCATGCCATTAAGTTCTGGTAGGTCCAGCGGTGATATTTTGTATCGGTTGGTGTAGAGAACGAGTTCCACTTTTCTCGGGTTGATACTAAGTCCGCAACGAGAGGACCATGCCGAGACTTCACGCAGTGCCACTTGCATCAAGTCACACAGAGTTTGTGGGAAGTTGCACCTGCACGCAATGGCTAAATCGTCAGCATATGCCACTATCTTCCCGCCCCCAGCATGTGTCTCGTAGCAACGAGTTGACAGTGAGGTTCCATAGAAGCGAGGAGAAAACTCCACCCTGAGGCGTTCCCCTTGTGACATAGCGTGATAAATCAACCGTGCCAAGTGATGAAGATATTTTCCTCCCCCGTAGTAGTTGATCGGTTATCCCAGTTAGGGATCTGCTTATGCCCAGATTAGTAAGAGCGGTGTTAATAGCCTCGGGACTTATATTGTTAAAAGCCCCTTCAATGTCAAGGAAGGCCACAAGACAGTAATCCTTTTCACCCAACGATTTTTCAATGATAGAGACTAGGCTGTGAAGCGCAGTTTCTGTTGATTTACCCTTCGTGTAAGCATGCTGATAGCTGGAGATAAGGTTGCTATCAATAGTAGTGGAAAGGTAGTCGCTGATTATCCTCTCGAAAGTTTTGAGTGCAAAGGACGCGAGGCTGATGGGTCTGTAGCCCTTTGGCTCGTAGTGGGAGGCCTTCCTAGACTTAGGAATAAACACTACCGTGGCGTGTCTCCAGGAGCACGGAATGTAGTTGAGAGCCAGGCAGGCTGTATAAAGAAATACTAGCCATTTGGCTGATGTCTCCAGAGTGTTAATGAGTTGCGCTGGGATAATCCCGTCCGGTCCGGCAGCCTTAAACGGTTCAAAGCTCTTAACTGCCCGCCTTACCTGACATTAAAAACAAGTGGTTTGTATTTTTTTTCGGCACTTGTACGGTTCTCCTCTATTTTATTTGTCTCTCTTATTCCTAGACAAAAAATTGGAGGAAAAAACTTTTAGTAGTGTCATATATGTAGCTATAGGATAGGGCCATCTTCGCCTTAATCATAGATGTTATTTGTGTTATGTGTGCTTTTTCGGATCTATTTTCGAGATAATATCCACATTATTCCTCAAAACTCTTAGGGATCCCTTTAGAAGTTTTGTCATAAATACCGATTTGGTCCGTAAAGGGTTCTGGAAACATAACGAAATTATCTAAAAGGTTTACAAAGCAGACCATATTCTACTTAATCACGAGATATAACTACCCATAAATTTGACTACAGGGTTTGCATAAGCACAGTCAAATAATTGGCCCCAGAACTTTGTAACAACCAAAAATCTATTATTTTGTAATGCAAAAAATTTCTTGAAAGCCAAAAAAAAAAATAACTGGAAAAGAACACAATGAAGGAAGCGTTAATGTAACTTTATGACTTGTCGTTGATAATAAAATGAGATAATAGCTACCGAAAACAAGACCGCGAACACTAACAGCTTAGAACAAAAACCAAAACGAAAACAACAAATATACTTAGAAGAATGCAAAGCACAAATCTCAACCAACAAAAGAAGCTATAGACGGCGGAACCAGCAAAAAATTGAAAACAATGAGCAATTGAAGCTTATTAAGTAAAGCAAATAAATTTATTACATATAACAACTGCTGAAGCATAACAACAATCGAGTGCCAGGGCTAGGAAAGGGCAACAACAATAACAACGGAGTAAAGGGCAAAAGGGTATACAAATCGCTAAACATAAATGAGATAATAAAATTGCTTGCATTATGGGCATAAGGGAACCAGCTGCGGTGTAACATCGCTGGCACCTGAGCGCATCCAACGACTTAATAGACCAATGCGGATTTAACCTTTTTCTTTCTTTTATGCACTGTTTGCTTTTAAACGTAGCAATTTTTTTGCATACACGCTTTTTTTTGCGTTGACTTTGGCATCGAATGCAAAATCATTTCAATAGCACTAAAATGTAAATCTTCTTACTGCAATGCGATCAACGAAAGGTAACACTTCGCTGACGAAGTCTATAGCTGCAAGCTATGAGCAGTTACAAAAACACAGCAACAGCAGCATGACAGACAATAACAATCAGCTAACCAATCTACACAGTCAGCCATCCAGCCAACTACGAGTTACTAGACAATCAGGCAGCGAGCTTTTGGAATGGACAAACAAAAACAAAAAAAAAAGATATGCTAAAATCGATTCGATTTGAATGAATGGGTAGTTGGGTGGACGCAGGGCCGGATTAAACCCTGCCGGCCGTGGCAAAAATCCTGTCTGGGCCCCTAGACAATGCATGTTTAGAAGAAACCATATGGATGAAAATGGTATATTTCATATATATTTGAGATTTTTCGACGGTCAATCACCGGCACGCCGGCTTATTGGTGGTTATTTATGTCATATTACTTTCGTTAACTGACATCCCCTTATCGAAGTGGTCGAAATTATATGAAAATACATATATGTATATGCTACGTACGGACTTCTAAGGATCTTTTGTACGCGTAGAAAAATTTTGTTTTGCCGTTTATTTGTCACGAAGTTCCACATCGACAATGAAAATAGTTATTTTGTGAAGCCTATAGTTCTCGAGTTTGGGAAAATGGAGTTGTCTTGTATAACAAAAATTCCCACAGGGCGAAATTTTTGTAGGGAGCTTAAAAATGAAAAAGTTATTTGGGGACAAAAGTCGAAAAAAATAAAAAAAAAAAACCACTCCTATTTTTTTTTTTGTCCCCGAATAACTAGGCTCCTGACAAAAAATTGGCTCTGTGGGACTTTTTTTATACAAAATAAAATAAACTAAATTTACCAGACTAGTATTTTTTTATATTATTCATGGAGAAAAGGTGGATCTAGCATGAAAATTTGGGACTTTAGAAAAATAACTATTTTCATTGTCGATGAGGAGCTTCGTGACAATTAAACGGTAAGTGAAATTTTTTCTAGGCATACTAAAGTTTTCGGAAAAAATACTGAAAAGTCTGTACGTGGCATATATTTTCATACATATATTTTCCAGAGCAAACTTTACAATCGCTATATCTCAGAACTGGTTGCTCTTAGAAAAAAAATTTCAGGACCATATTTGTAGAGAGTTCTACAACTTTGTCTCAGGAAATTTTTAAAAAAAACTTACCGTTTTTGAGAAAAATCTTTAAAACTTCAAATTTTGACTATGACCCCGAATAACTTTTTTAAGACACTTGGGATCGATGGGGACTTTTGAAGTTTTCTTTCTGACGGCGAACCTGAGCTCTCTACAAAATTCGGCTCTGTGGAAAATAATGATTTTTCAAATGTTTATTTTGACCGGACTATCATGCGATATTAATCGTGAATTGCTTTAACATTGCTTTAATATTGGAGATTCCATACCAGTTTTCAAATAAAGTTTTCGTTCATTAGAATATATATTTTTTGTGGGTGGGCGAGGCCCCAGGTCTATGCGGGGCCTATAGGCAGTTGCCTATTCTGCCTTGGAGATAATCCGGCACTGGACGGACGGCAAACTGGGCGTACGCTGTGATGTGGCATGGAGATGCAAAAGACGCGCGGCTAGCTAAATAAATATGTAGCGAGGGAAGCTTGCTGATGCATAAAACAGGCAATGAGATTACTTATTGCGTACACAATTGGAAGTGAATTCATTTCAATTGAATTTTTCAGCTGCATTGAAGTTAGTGGGGCTCAAGCGATTTGAACTGCGTGCTTGTGCGTCAAGTAATTTTAGTTATTTGCTTTTAGATTAGTTGGATTTAAAGATGCCAGTGCACTGTTTAAAAGAAATTTTATTGCCATGGAAATACATACTTACATAAGAATAAAATAAATATTTTCTTAGAAAAAAAATTTAATTCGTTCCCTGAAGTGTTTGAGTGGCGTAATCTATTGTATACCTAGATCAGATGCGATTAGTCTAGAATGAATCTGGGATGAGTCGCATAGCAACGTGCGACTAATGCGAGTCCGGACCTCTTCAAGTCATCCATTTTTTTTGAGCATGTCCTAAAAGGAGACTATGTAATTGGTCGCGGTAGTGTCGGACATTTCCCTTTGTTTACTCAAGGGTAAGGTAGGACACAATTTCATTTTCAAAACATATTAATACTACAAATTTTGAAATGTGCCCATAAGAGACTTGTTGCAAAAATATAATCGAACGAATATTTTGCAAGATATACAAAAACCACTTCATCCCATGGTAAGCTTCAAAAGAAAAAAAATGTGTACAACGGGCCGTGGCAACTTTCATAGAGGTAACCATTTTAAGGATTGCTTTATTTGGACTTCCAGTTTAAACTGGTGGATTTTTCCAAGATATACCCCACTATCTCATTACATGAAACTTCTATGCTGTATTAAAACATAATGTAGAAGGAGGGCGTGGCACCTCCCATAGGCTTAACCAATTTTTCTAAGTTATGCCCTGACTACATTCCATGAATAAGGGGACATAAATTAATGTTTCGAAAATGTATATGATGATAATTTTAGTAGCTTGCATCTGTGAGTTCCACCCCACTCCCCCTTTTCTAATCATCCATTTTTCTGTAGTTGTAGGAAATTAGCATACTATATCTTCGTACCGTACTTGGGTCGTGTAGCGTGAATACTTTAAGAGATTTGACCCTTGGCCAATGCGATTTCTATGGAAGTCTTACCCGTATATAAAGACCTTAGCTAGAGAGATTTTATGATGTTTAGTTTTCTGGGGATCAATATTGCCTAAATCCTAATACCAAGCCTTACACACTTCCGAACGTTCACTTTACTTTTACCTGGAAAAGTATGTTTCAGTCTTCTAAATTCTGGAGATTCTAAATTCTAAATTCTGGAGACAATGCTGTGAAGAACACATGGGGAGGAGAGAACCCAACGCGTAGGGGTTTAGAATATGCCCGAGGTAGTTATGCCTGTCGTAAGAGCCGACTTGTTGTTGTTGTTGTTCTTGTTGTTGTTGTTAGCAATGCTTCGCCCAGCCTAGAGTGTATAATCATTCCAAAAATCTTCATCAAGCACTTCTTACGGGAGTCCAAGGAAACGTGCAGTTTCAAAAGGGTTTGACCAGAGAGAGAGAGAGAGAGGGGTTGGAAGAGTAGGCTCAATTGAACAGTTAAATAGACGTAAAGTGTCATGGGGGACATACCACATGCAGGACATGGTGTACCATTATTATTATACAGGACGATCCAAGCTGGTCTTCGTTCATTAAGGATGATGAGGCGGTGTAAATTTTCAAGGTTTTTGGGATAAATGTGATGGAATGTGAACATCTGATCTATTTCAAAACTCTAGCTTACCGCCTTCTCACAACATTTTCACTTTCCTCCTCACACGCAACAAGTCCAAGTAGTATCCCATCTCCCTAAATTATAGAGGCAATAACAACAGTCTTCATCAATTAAATCATCAAACGTCAGAGTTTCTTTTCTTAACCAAACAGCTGATTGCCATCGTAGGAATTCCAATCTTCCATTACCATTGGCAAAACCTGTAAAAGGCTTTTATTACTATCGGCCATCGTCTTCATTCGTCATTGTACAATGATATTACGATTTGGATTAATTTGCCCTGTTCGCTGTACTTTCCGCACGAATGCGGTTTATTTCATCACTATCATTTCCGACTGGAAGCAACAATTTTTTTTTGGTTTATTGTATCCGCCCTTAGTAACTGGCGCGTGGTGATGCTCCCAACTCTCACCATCATTGTAGCTCATCACCGGCAACTTGACAAGTTGTATCATACATATAAATTTAGCACGAATCTGTGTGGCATATACGCTTTCTCACTGTCTCATATCAACAAATTCGATTTGTTTGCTTTGTTTTCAAATGGACTCGACATTGACATCTGAATCGTCGTTAGAATCTAAAATAACACAGTCAATGCTACGTATCACAGCCGATTGGCGCATTTCTCAAATTCATTTTCAAAACATTCTTGTTCTGCATTGTAGTTGTTGTCCCTTTATTGCTATTGCATTTATTGCCAACTTCCATCTATATACAAACCTTAAATGTGCTATGCTTCCACGTGACAACGTGCTGCACCTGCTTTTGCGAACTGTCCCAAGGTCTTTAGTTCCTGTTTGTGTGTATTATTGACGATTTTGGTGGTTATCCACTGTTTTAGCTGTGGTGTGGGTGTACAACCATACATACACCTGTGCCCATACCAGCTAACTGAACGTGTTGTCCACCGTCTGAAACAAGTTGTATCCATGCCGCATGCCACCACGAGTAATCGTAAGTGCAACATGACTGGAATTGCGAATTGAGGCGCCAAGCGGTTACCAACATGGCAGCCATCGACTGCATATAGAGTTCCCATAGCTTTGGCAGGTATGGTATGTTGGTTTTGTTCGTATCGTGAGTTACATCAAGTAGCCATGATTGCTTAGCCGTGCTTGTGTGGTATCAAAATGTGACACGCGTGGACTTGGATAAATGACTGTAGATAGCGAAGGAGTGAGTTTGTTTACAAAATGACTGATAGGAACACTTGAAACAATTTTAAATACAAAATTAAAATTTTTGCGATTGAATGCGGCTACTGAGAAAATCCATCCACGGCTCTGCTGTAACATTTAACGCCGATTGGCATTTCGACTATTGAATTTGTACCAAACTCTATGCGGGCCTCATCTGCTAACAACTTTCATACTGATACACTGCCGCCTGAGTTGATGTTAGAAGATGCAGGAAGAACAGCTAAGCTTTAAACTGAAGAGGAGAAAGTCCCCTTTGTGTGAATTTAACTACAAAAAATTTAATTAAATTAAAAAACAAAAAAAAATTAAAAAAATTAAAAAAAGTAAAATAAAATAAAATAAAGTAAAACAAAATAAAATAAATAAAATAAAAAAATATTTTTAAAAAACATAAAATAAAAAAAAATAAAATAAAATAAAATAAATCAAAACAAAATAAAATAAAATATACTATAATAAATTAAAATAAAATTAAATTAAATTAAATAAAACAAAACAAAACAAAACAAAATAAATTAAAATAAAATAAAATAAGTTAAACTCTTGCTGGCTCGAGGTCAAAGAAATATTTAATTAAAACCACAGGTTTTTTAAAATTTGTTCCAATATATTTCGAATATTCCGCGATAACCGTTTTCAAGGATATTTCATACGCCAACAGTTGTACGCTCTTGTAATATATTGTTCCAGCGCGGTTAAGTTCTGCAGCTTGTATTATTTTTTCCAGCATTAAATTAAAGAAATCGCACGATAGGGGGTCGCCCTGCCTGAAAGCTCGTTTAGTTTCGAACGGCTCGGAGAGGTCCTTCCCGATTCTAACCGAGCTGGTGGTGTTGTTCAGCGTCATTTTGCACAGCCGCATAAGTTTCGCTGGGAAACCAAAATCAGACATAGCGGCGTATAGGCAACTCCTTTTCGTGCTGTCGAAGGCGGCTTTAAAATAAACAAAGAGATGGTGTGTGTCGATCCTTTTCTCACGGGTTTTTTTTCAAGATTTGGCGTATTGTAAAAATCTGGTCGATGGTAGATTTACCAGGTCTGAAGCCACACTGATAAGGTCCAATCAGTCGGTTTACGTCAGGCTTCAGTCTTTCGCACAATACGCTTGATAGGACCTTATATGCGATACTCAAAAGACTGATTCCACGATAGTTGGCGCAGTTTGCGGTATCACCCTTCTTATGGATTGGGCAGAGAACACTTAGATTCCAATCTTCAGGCATGCATTCATCCGACCATATTCTGCACAAGAGCTGGTGCATGCACCTTACCAGCTCCTCGCCGCCGCATTTAAATAGCTCAGCGGGCAGGCCATCAGCACCCGCCGCTTTATTGTTTTTTACCCGCGATATAGCTACTCGCACCTCGTTATAGTCGGGTTGTGGAACTTCGATTCCATCGTATTCGATTGTGGGGTCGGGTTCGTCCTCTTCTCTGGATTGTGGCTCCGTTCCTCCGTTTAGAAGGGCAGAGAAGTGATCCCTCCATAACCCTAGTACTCTCTGAACATCTGTCACCAGGTCGCCGTTGTCATTTTTACAGGAGTTTGCCCCGGGGTTAAAACCTTCCGTCATTCGTCGCTTCTGCTGGCTAGCATTTCAAGCTCTTCGATTTCACGCTTTTCCGCTTCCCTTTTCTTCGCCCGAAAAAGCCGTCTCGCTTCCCTCTTCATCTCGCGGTAGTGTTCACACACGCTCCTCGTTGCATTCGCTTTTAACGTTGCCTTATAGGCGTCGTCCTTTCTTTTCATTGCGTCTTTGCACTCTCTATCATCGTACCAGCTTTTTTTCGCATTTGCCGGAATCCAATTACTTCTTCGGCTGCGGTACGAAGTGATCCGGAGATATGCTCCCACTGCTCATGCACTCCGCTGGGTTGAATTGTGCTCTCAGAGAGCAGGTGCGCGAGTCGTTCTGCGAAATCATTGGCTGTCTGTTGTGACTGCAGCTTTTCGACGTCCAGCTTTCCTTGCATTTTTTATGGTGCCTCTTTCGTTGTACTTAAGCGAGTACGAATCTTGGCTGCTACCAAGTAGTGATCGGAGTCGATGTTTGGACCCGCATCGTACGTACGTCCATAACACTGGAAGCATGCCGTCCGTCTATCACAAAGTGATCGATCTGATTGCGTGTTTTCCGATCTGGCGATAGCCATGTTGCTTGATGGATCTTTTTATGCTTGAACCTGGTGCTGGCTACGACCATATTTCGTGCACCGGCGGAGTCGATCAGCCTGTATCCATTCGGAGAAGTCTCTTCATGGAGGCTGAACTTTCCGACAGTGGGGCCAAATACACCCTCTTTGCCCACCCTGGCGTTAAAGTCGCCAAGCACGACTTTGATATCATGACGGGGGCAGCGCTCATAAGTTTCTTCTAATTTTGCGTAGAATACATCTTTTTCCACGTCGTCCTTGTCCTCGGTCGGTGCGTGCGCACAGATAAACGATATGGTGAAAAATCGTAGTTTTATTCGCATTGTGGCGAGACGCTCGTTCACGGCTGTGAAAGACACTACCTGTTTCACAATCCTCTTTCCCACCACAAAACCGACGAATCTGCGCTCATTAGTGTGGCCGCTCCAGTAGACATTGCTGGTTTGGATGGTCTTATAACCTTGCCCCGTCCATCGCATTTCTTGTATAGCGGTGATGTCAGCTTTTGCCTGTTTGAGGACCCCAACTAGGCGGGCATCGTCACCTTCCCTGCTAAGGGTTCGGACATTCCAAGAACATGCCCTGATTTCCTTTATCATATTCCTATTTCGTTTGCAGTGGTCGTTATCTAAAGAGTGAGTTATCATATCCGAGGCCTGATTATTGGATCTCATTGGAAGTTTGTTTTTATGTGGTGGGTCCCAAACCATACGCACAACCCGTTTCTCGGGGGGTTGGATTTAAATTACACGTTTATATAGCGAGCCGCTTGGTTCAAGACAGACGCCCGGAGTGGCCTTGTCAGGTTGTCGCCTTCTCAGTTGAATGGCTCTGGCCATTCCCAGTTGAATGGCGATCAGAAGCTTTCCCCACTTGCGTGGACTTCTACACACTGCCCCACCTCCAATACTTATTAGAAGCCTTTATTTTTCAAACCGCTTCAAAGCTTGTATATTTAATTTAAAATATTTACGCAATTCACAATTTTGCAATAGGCGCATTCCAATTTAGTTTTGGTCTCTGAACAAGCTTTGTTTTTAGTCACACAATAGTGACTTTCTCGTTTCGTTTTTTGGGTTCTTGGGCAGCTTCGGATGTTTTAGTTTTTAGCTTCTCGACTGTGGGTCAGCATTATTCATGTCCCGGTCACTAAAGTCACATAAAAATCGAAAACGACCCAAAGCGTAGAATTATGGAGTATTTTTTTCAGAGCCACACCACCAAGACTATCAACTTAGTTTTTAATTAATTCCGTTCTATTCAAGTAATAATTAAAAGTCAAGAACTCTTAGACTTCTAACTTTACAACTTATTGGGTTATAGGCACGTAAAGCAGCATTTCGGGTCGTTTTCGAATGCTTCAACTTTAAGACTGTGTAGAATTATTTGGAAAAAAATTTCGAACCTTTAAAGAAAATTCACTTTGAAAAAAATGCTATTTTTCCCTATACAAAATGTATGGGAAAGGGCGAAAAAAAATTAGCCACCCCTAAGGGTTAAGTTAAAGCGCTAATTTTTCGCAAGGCTTATTTTCTCATCAATACCTAACTTCTTAGGGGGTAAGACCAAGTCGACATTTTTTTTGAATCACCCTAATGTACATCATGCCCACCCATATGTATGACTAATGACTAATGTGAACTAAGCTCATAGTGAGTAATTTTCTAAAAAGCCTGTCAATTTTTAAACAAATTCCTACTTTCAAGTATTGCAATATTTTATACTGTTTCTGTGTGTGCATAAGTTTTGTCCAACAACTGAAATATATGAGTTGATATGTTTTGAATCTTGTAGCCTCATCATACTTTCCTTTGTCTCGTTCCACCCTTTAACACTATCTCTTCCTAAACTGAGTGGGCAGTAACAAAAGTTCGCTTCCGTTTATTGTATGTAATGTTTACTCTTTGGACTCGGATTAAGGAGGATGTTTGGACTTCTTATAGCACTCTGTCTCATTCACACTATTCACATAATCTCAGAACCATCATAGACAAATTCTCCAAATTCTTATTCTTTTGTACACATTTACCACGAAGTATCCTTGTTATGATTCTCGGATTTTTTTGGAGAGACTGTACCCGAATAATACTTTAATGTCGCTTCGTACATTATTCCTTTAGCATTACATTTCCTTTTTTGCGTTCTCTAAGTTGCCCCTTTGTTAGTTCCCTCATATGTATATCCATCTCATCTTTCTGTAAGTCCAAGTGTGAGTTGTGAAACTTCTCCGTTGTCAACTTAAATGAAATTGAAGCAAATTGCATTTACACAGAAGACAATTTCGGAACAATTGAAGCAATTTGACAAGCTGCAGTCAGGACATGGCCATCACATCCTTACACTTACCTACATACACACGTTGGGTTACCTGCTGCAATATACGACGAACACCACTAACTCTCAGTTTTTCTTTCTCACCATCTACAACTTTTCAACTTTTATTGTGTCTTCTGATCTGTCTTTTTTACCGCTTTCCATCCGGGCTAGCTGCACTTTTACGCCATACCGTTTTTGTTGTTCTTGCCTCAACATTTGAACAAGTAATTCGATATATTGCAAAAATCTCTTTGCTTTTCTCACCTCAGCTCATAGCTATGATATGTCCAAAGCATCTAGTTGGCAGATGCATTGCGGCTTCTACAGCTGGTAGCTATACGAAGTGAGCCTGATTGCCGGGGGCTTCTCCAGAAACAAAAGTCGACAGTCCGACAATATGTTGTCACATTTTTTGACAATTCGCCGTCTTTCGTTGCTGCTCAGGTCGTAATATCATGCACAAATATATCTACTAAGTATATAAGTGAGTAAATTTGTTTGTTCCCTCCTTATACTTGCCATAGGTCATATTAAGTATGAGAAGTAGCACTGCTCTTTTATTGTGACAAACCGTTCGAATATCAAGTAGTGTGCTTTATTGCAACATGATTCCAATTGTAACTAAACTGCCTCCCCAATTGTTGTCAGGCACTTGTGTGCCTATGCCTTATATCATAATACTGAGTGGCTGAAACCGTAACTGCTTGATGTCTGTCATTTCACTTGTCATATTTTGTGTGCCTTATTTCACTTAAAACGATTATCTCAGTTTAAATTTGTGTCAAGTCATTTGATACTTGATAGGTAAACTTGATGATAATGAACTTAAATCGCTCGAGTGTCTACCCAAATTTGGTCATGATGTGGGAGAATAAAAACAAAATGCTATTTTTCGTTTTTCTTTTCTCTTCAGTTGTGGCCAATGTTGGTTTGCTATTTAGGTATTCATTGGTCTATGATCTTTTTTGATTTTTTCTCAACCGGTGTTGAAAACTTTTGGACTCGGTAATCGCTTTTTCTGGAATAAACTTTCGGTTCGAGATTCTCAAGCTCTTTTCAGTTCTCAGGTCTTCAATGCCTCGTAACATCCGTAACATTTAATTAGCAGCACTAGTAGCTAAGACCTTCGGCTTATCATTTTTAAGAATTGCAAAAAAAAAAAATATTTAAAAGTTTCTCATCTTCCCTATAACACTGTACAACAGCCAAAGGGTTTCTCATCGGTTGCTAAAGCTTTAGTGAGTGCTGAATCCGAATAAGAAGTCAGATTTTTCGGGCCACCTTAGGTTTTCTCTCCAGAGGTTAGATTGTTCACAGATCAGTAGTAGTGAAACAATTTTTCTTTCAATTTCTTTTCTTAATAATTTACCGTATCCTAATTTTTCGCACTATGGAACATTTGTATGCCGCGAAATATAAAAACCAAAGTTAAATTATGGCTTCTTAAAGCCAGAAATGTTATAGAATTATTAAAAAAAAAAATTATTTACAACTGCTAATCTCTTTACAAACCAACCTCTGGGAAGAAAATCTAGGGCGACCCGAAAAATTTGACATGAGATTCGTATTCAGCACACCCAAAAGCTAAAGAAACCGTTTAGAAACCCGGTGGGAATTTAAAAACTTCAATTTTGTTGTACAGTGTAATTTTAGAGTTCACTATAAATTTATCGGCAGGATAGCGAAGTGCAAATAAATGTACATATAGTGAGCTTTAAAATTAAAGGCTAGATGAGAAAACAGCTCTTCGACATTCATAGATTAGGTTTGAAAATTTCATTGCCACTTTGCATGAAGTTAAACATTTTTTTACAATAATCTTATAGTAAGACAGACAAGTTTTTTGAGCTACATATATATTTGGCCTATCAAATTTTAATGCTACTTTTTTTTTACTACTTTGGATAGACAAACAGTTTGTGTGCTAGCATGCTACAGCTTCTAACTACAATAAAATGATATTTGGGAATATTTTCTATCGCTTCCTGAAAACAATTCTTGCCCATATTTTGCCACCTTGATTTAATGACGAGAAGTTACTACAAATTTTCATAAAAGTGGCATATACGTAACATGTTTTTGTTAACGAATATGTAGAGAAACAAATAATTTATGCTGCAATACTACCGGCACCGTTACTCTTCCTGGAACCATTAAGATGACTTGATGAATGCCATCAAGTCCTTTATGTCCAGCTCCGCGACCTGTCGTTGGCTATCTAGGAAGCGAATTCCCAAGAAGTGCATTCTTGCGCCACTTAAAGCTGGGCAGTTTCAGCCTCGTCATCTTTGCAGAAATGCAGAAATCCTGTCCAATAGTGCGGTTACCTATCGAAGGCGCGGCGTCCATGATTAAATAACTCAGCCTGAAGGAGAGCTCAAGGTCAAGGTCCTTGGAAAAAAACCCTCCTCCAACTGTTCGGTCTAATTTCAAGCCGTCCCACAGTGTTGTATGAGCGGGCAAAAATCAAAAAAAATATTGTTACGTAGGTCAACGCGTTTGGTATCGTTGGAAAGGTAGTTTATCCTAGATTAAGGATATGGACTAAGGTTTTGTTTCTAACTCATAAGGTTCTCATAAACACCTCTTAAAATTGTGTGTTTTTCATATATTTATTTTTGAAGCTAACTTCTTAGGTGGCGATATGAAGTTTTGATTGAGAGTAAAATTTGTGAAAATGGCTGATGATGCAACGGAAGTTATGCAACGGAAATAAAAATTGTAGCCGACTTTCAGACGTATGTTACAGACTCTCAGGCGTAGGCGATTGTCACCACGACGTTTAGCTGTGCAAATCAAATAGGAGGTGAAATTCTAGGATCTAGCTAACATTGCACAAATTGTAATAGTTAGGCCAAGCAGAATTCATGGGTGTTGCCACTTATGACGGTTTACAGGGTTGCCACCTATCCCAATTTTTTTAAATATAGAACTGGATATGCCCATATGGGTATAAAAAAAGGTATTTTCAACCGTATTCCAAATAAGATAATTTCAAGCAGGGTTGCCACCTAACCGCAAAATTTTTTCTCGTATATCTCGGGAACTGCTTCACCGATTTGACAAAATTTTGCATATTGCCAATTTGATTATATACATGGGTGTTGCCACTTACGGCGGTTTACAGGGTTGCCACCTTGCCCAATTTTTTTAAATACTTCGATGCGATTGCAGCACAAAATCGTTTGATCCTTCCAAAACGAACGACCCCAAAAACTTTGATTTTGTCAAACTTTGTCTTCTTCTTCTTTTGTGCTTGATGGTCAAACGATGGCGGGAATGATACTAGGTATTGCATAAAAAGAAAGAAAAATATGAGTTGATGACCGCCAGCGAGTTTCGAACTCGCAATAAAAACGTACAAGGCCAAGCGCTTAGCATGTAGGTAAGTTCGATAAAGTCGTTATAACGGGTACCAATTATACATTTTCTTCAAATCCTTATACGAGTGGTTTCATAAAAACCTCATATAACTCTGTTGATTTTTAGTGGCCTAGCATGAATACTCTCAAACTTGAAAAATCTCATTTGTATGTGAGGTGCCCGCACCTTTTCCCCTATCCCTCTTAATTCATCGATAGTTTTTAGTTCGATATCCTATCGAATTGATCGGTTCCCTGGACCACTTCCCGGAAGTAAGAAATTGTGAATCTAAACCATTCTCAAATACACCTTATTCATATTTCGTTATTTCTGAATTTAAGAAGTTAACTTCTTTCACGTGTACTGGCTACTGGTTTATCTTGGAGAAAAGCTCTTAAAGGAAGGTGCATGGTATGTTGCCCTAAGAAGTACGAGACTTGCGACATAACCTAACAACTACCAATTATTTAAAACTTTTCACCTTCGATGATATTATTTACCAAAAACTCCTCCATACGAACATATCTACATACATAGGCAATATCGTAGACATCTTCGATGTAAGAACACGAATAGTGGCATCAATGACCCTAAAAGTGTGCATGAATGCATACAAATTATAAACAATGTATTTCTCTACGAGTGCTCGCATAAATGCTGTTGTTGTTGTCGATGATGTAAGAATTTTGCGGTGTTATTGTTTTTTTTTTTTTTTTGTTGATCTTGTCATTCTACAACGTAACTGCAACAACTTGTTGTTATTTTTGTATTCAATATTGTAAAGCTCATACAGTTTGTTAGCAGTTGGTTGAACTCGTTGTATTTATGACAACAACAACAACAACAACAACAACAAAAACAACAGAAAGCACAAGTATTGACATAACGACAAACGTTGCACTTGGCAACACTCATATATTTATCCAAATAAATACGAGTATCTAGATAGAAGGAGGCGTACATGCAAATCGAGGCTTTTTCCGAAAATGCGGAAGACAGTACACAAATCTAAGTAAGTCAGTAGAAAAAGAAGCACGAGCGAGCTTTGGATAGACAGTTGAAAGGACAGTCTGTCGAGCAGTCAATTCGTTAGCGAGTAGAATGATGCCGCCTGTCATAGTTAGCTTTATGTCGATTGGTTGACATAGAGAGAGAACGAGGATGCTTGTATAGAACTGGCGACTTGTGACTGGCGGCTGAAGTCTGTTTGCATTCCTGGATGCTGTTTGTAAGGGCTCTTGTTGTCACTTATATAATCATGCATTGCTTTGGTTTTTGTTTTGCAATTGCATGTCTTGTCTCTCGGTTTTTTTTTGCTGCTGTTGGTTATGTAAGTTGGCACTAGCGTCTTGTTGTTATTGTGACTTTAGCGTTATGTCTGCTGCCGCAGCTTAAAATCCAAATCGTTATTTTCCTCACATTCCCTCTCACTTAAGCCACTTATGCATCAGTTAACCCTACGCGTAAGTATGCAAGTAAGTAGCATTTGGCGCCATGGTGCCTAAGCAGTGGCAATTGACTTGCATAGTGTTAACCCTCTGCCGTGCATGTGTTAGATTGGCGCCTTATTTATATTGCAGCCGATGTTCACGTTTCATAAGTGGATTGACGTTTCTGGAAATGTGTGATATATTTGAGAGCGTTAATGATTCGTATCATATGAGCTGTTGTTGCTATTTTGTGGCAGCACTTAGCTCTGATTAGATGACACGTCTATTCAAAATCATGTAGATCATCTCAATGTAGTTTTAGGATACATGTATGTATAGGGATGTGGGTTAAACATCGAGGCTGTCCACCCCTAGTCTCGTTAAGACAAACTTCAACTGTACTTTATGAATATCTGTGATGTCCTATCGGTAGAAAGTTGAAACGCCTATTGTAAGGTGGTTGTGTGTGATACTTTTGTCTGCTGCGGTGTCCTAAAATTAGAAGTCGCGGAATCATTCTGAAAGCGGTGATCTGCCAGAACCATTTTGCAAAGCATGACAAATAGCAAACCTTTCGACTCGCTTTCTTATTACCAGCAGGGTTTCTTTGTTTTATGTCTGGTACTTTTAGAGAAAGAAAGCGTTATGCCATTGAACCGACTATCTAATGGTGCCGTACAAGGCGGATCCAAGATTTTTCTCTGGGGGGCACAGAGGCTCTGGGGGCACAAAGGTCGAAAATTCAAAAATATCAACACTTGATAGAGTTAAAATAAGTACCATACTTAGCTTATCTTCACAAGTAAAGGAATGTATAAAACTCACATAAAAATACAATTATTTTTCGTCTTTTCCTACTAAAAATCCATTGTGATGGAGCATCCACAGTACATAAAAATACCGTACCCCGTGCCCCACCCCTAAATCCGCCGTTGGTACCAAACATCAAATGTGCGTGCCATGAATGATTACGGCGAATAGCTCCGAATTTATCATAAAAAAGTACCGGATCGATCCTTAAAATGACTATAAATAATCACGAAATGGTCCGAAATTCCTATTAAAAAAATATGGCAAAAAAAAATCTTGAAATGATCTCAAAAAAGTCCAGAAATTATACTAAAAAGGTTCCGAAAGGCCTGAAAAAGTTCAGAAAACAATGTCGAAATGATCTCAAAAAAGTAACTACAATATTCCTGAATAATAGCTAAAAAAAACTCGAGATGATCTCAAAAAGTAACAGAAACGATCTCGAAAATTGGTACATTGGTAGAAGTCCGGAAATGGTCCCAAAAATATCCGATAATGTGCCAAAAAAGTCGGGAAACGATACCAAAAAGCCCGGAAATTATCACAAAAAGTCCTAAAACAAATTTGACGATAAGTTGATGTTAATTTGTGAGTTGCCAGAAATTAATTAAAAAACTATGAATTGAATTTTGTGAAGTGAGCCACTCTTTTCGAAGTTGTACTATCTTTCTGATACTTTTTTGTATAGTTCACAACAACAACAAAACAATATGTTTGGGCCAGTTTTTCGAAATTCGAATTATTTTGAAAGTTAAACCTAGCTATCAACACTTTACGAAATTCCTCACTTTTTGATGATTTTCTCACGATTGGTCAAATCGATTATCCTAATTTTTTAAATATATATAAAAGATGGTATCTTCTACCAAACGACGATTATAATTTTTGCAAAAAAATTTTTTTGGCAAATTAAGGGGATGGGAGTTATTTACATTTTTTTTTGCAGACTAGTCAATTTTTTATGAAATTTTTTTTTCTTTACGTACTGTGTACTATGAAGACAAAAAATGTAAATATCTTCCGCTCCCTTAAAGTGCCAAAATATTTTTGTTGAGGCCTTGGTATAAAGTAAGATAGTTTCCATATATCGGAATTGTCAAAGCTGAACCGAGGCATGTTAAAGACTTTTGCTATATAGCTTTCATGCCGGGCTCAAGATTGCCTAACCCAGCTGAAAAAAACGTTTGGAAAAATGCATGCAGGTCTTCTGGTCATTTTATAGCTTTCTCAACTGACTGTAAAGTCAATGGTTAGTTCCTCCCATTACTGTATAGCCATTATCTTTATTTATACCTTTGAGTGCCTGATTTGAAAGTCATCCGGATCAAAGTTTTTCAAGAGTACAAAGCAGTGCTATCACCTCGAACAAGTCACGTAAGCTATTGCCATCAACCGGAGCAATCTCCACTCTTTCCAAGTAATGTTGAGATTTCACTACCTCACCCTTCTCACAGGCGATAAGTCGCTCTGCCTACATTGAACCCTTTTCAATCGTGTTCTGTTATGTTTCGCCCTGTCTTGTCTTGTCATGCATGATTGCCACCATGTTTTCGGAAGCTGTATTTATTATTGCCATGTCATACTCTTTGTTTTAAGGCAATATTTCTGCTACCAGTTACATATGTACTGCTGTGGTTGTTGTGTAGCTATTACCGTTGTTACTCTATATTTGCCACAGCTTTAACACAAATTTGTTGAATTTATTTGGTTACAAAATTTATTGTTATTGACATTTTCGTTGTAGAACCGTATAGCCTTTGCTCTCAACCGACTCTTGTCCCTTTTGCGAAAACATCAACATCTCCTAAGTGTACTAAGTACCAAGTCTTCAATAGGGAATTTAGTTCGTATGCAAAGCACGCAATAAAATTGTTTGCAAGGAGACTGTAGGCAATAGCACAAGCAACAGAGTAGGCGTATACAACATGACACAATTGAACGGATATTCGTTCTATGGGCTGCACGTGTGTGGTTACATTATAGATGCACTTACATATCTACATGCGTATTTGTGTGTGTGTGTGTAGGTGAAAAGGGTTCATCCTTTGCTTCCTGTTATTGCGGAGGCAGTGCTTCAAACATTACTGTAAAATGTTTACATATTAAGATAAGTGCTACTGCTCATCCGCATAAATAACTACTCGAAGTGGGTAGCCTTGCTAAATCACTACCTATATCCAAACCTGTAGCTCTTAGCTGCAAATTGTCCCCAATAGATAACTATTTTGATGTTTACTTATTTAGATACATGTCTAGAGAGTTCTTGAGCACACTAGTTATTTTTGTAGTAAAATCAACACAACTGGATGTACATATATAAATATTTATCTAACTAGCTGGTGCCCGCGACTTCGTATGCGTATAATTTCTGTTTTAATGTTTGCCTGCTCGATAAACACAAATTTCGGTCACAAAAAATGTTTTCATCGGACTGATAAAGCTTAAAGTTTAATAAAACAACCCTAAAGCCATGTGATTTAATAACATCGCATATTACAGCACCCATTGACACCTTTCGTTAGACACCCATTTTGAACTAAGACATTTTTTGCCACCCCTGGTCCAAATTTTGGACGATAACTCCAAAACCGGTTGAGATATCGCAAAATAGTATCTTAAACTTTTATTTCTTATAAGGTAAGAAAATAGTAAATTTCCCTTAATAGCCATATTAAGCGTTTTGGTATTAAGAAGGTTCACATTTTATGAGATATCTCCGGGGTAGCTTAGGTATTGAAATTAATCAAATGGTTTATGACAGCATTCATAACAAGGACTGCAACCGAAACCGAAACCGTAACCGTAACCGTAACCGATTAAACCCGATTCATTTTTCAAAACCGAAACCGAAACCGTAACCGTTATTTTGATCTGAAGAAGAACGAAACCGAAACCGTTTCAAAAGCCGGAACCGGTTCCAAACGGTTTTGAATTTTTTTTAATGTACCACTTCTTTTACTGGGCACATAGGTACTTTCTTTTACAAACAGGTACCCTGAAAACTTTCATGGAAGATTGTCGAGCAAGGTTACAAAATACACGTTTTGACCTCAGTATAAAATTTCTGAAAAAGGAAGTTTGACTATAGTTGAATGAAGCGATCGAAAAAAGTTTTCGTAGATCCGAAAAAGAAATGTTCAGGCTTGTCTCAGAAAGCAACACTCATATTAATGTTTTTTGACGAATTTAATATTTCATTTAGCTTCCATTCTAATATTTTTCTTATAAAACAGTAGAGTTAATTTTAGGAATTTCGTTTTGCAGAAATTTCATCCATGCATAACGTTAATAAAATGTATTATTATATTGGAGAAATTTCATCATGGCCGCAGGAGTAAAGTTTTGAAAATACAGACCTATTTCGAAGCTACATAGGTACTTGAAGATTTTAGTAGTAAAATTTTGTTTTGTTCGTGTTTTTATTTGGAAACCGAATCCGGAACGAAACCGAAACCGAAATAAATGTGGAAGAACGAAACCGGAACCGAAACCGAAACACGTTGCAAACCCGAAACCGAAACCGGAACGTTATTTTAATCGGTTTCAGACCTTGATTCATAAACACCTTTTGTTTGATACCCATAATATACTAAACATTTTTGTGGAAATATTCGTCGATACCTACGAACCCGGTCGAGCTATCGAAAGTTCAAGATATCTCCCAAACCATTTTAGATATTTCAATGAATCATATCGCTTATTATAGCCAAACTCGCGGACTGTGACGTTACATTTAGATCCACTTTCAACACAAACTACTACAAAAACAGATGGATTTGGAAACTTTCTATATTTTTCGCATATGCATATAAAAGTGCTCTTCTGAAGTAACATTTTCTATAGACACGAAAATTTTTGCAAGCCTTCTAATTTAGGAGTTATGGACGACTTTGTATGGACTGTTACGTTACACATTTTGGAAGTAGGTTTCGAAATTCCTTTACGTTTTTGAAAAAAGTCTGCTCCTCTGCCGGACTATTTTCAGTATGGACATGATTTTTGATTTCGATGGAATTTTAATATGTTGTTCTTTGGTCAAAATAAAGAAACACGTGTCTTTTTTTTTCTGAAAAACATTTTTTCGGCTTTATCGGCAGTTGAAATCGTTAAAATGCAATGATCATTTTTTTCGCCCATTTTTTCAACTCGCAATAACTTTGTCAAAAATTAACCGATTCTCCTAATTTTTATACCCAGCGTACTAGTACTAGTACAAGGGTATATTAATTTTGTTCACATAACGGTTGTTTGTAACGGTACAAAATAATCGAGATAGATATAGAGTTCCATATATGAAAGTTCTTAGGATTAAAAGAGGAGTTGATTAAGGCATGTCCGTCCGTCTGTCCGTCCGTGTACACGATAACTTGAGTAAAAATTGAGATATTTGCATGAAATTTTGTATACAGGTTACTTTCTGGCCAAGGTAGGTTGCTATTGAAAATGGGCGAAATCAGATGATAACCACGCCCCCTTTTTCGATATTGAAAATTTCTAAAATCACACACTTTCAGCAGGTATACTCCCAACGATACTAGTATGCTTGGTGCCAAATTCCATCGTTCTATCCTAATCAGTTTAAGAGTTACGACCAGTCAAATTTCCAAAAATGCCCCCCTTAAAAGTGGGCGGTGCCTCGCCCACTATACAATTTTTTTGGAAAATTCATAAGAGGATTACCAGGGGGAGTCACCTATAAAATTATATCATTTTATCCATTTCAGCTGCCGAGATATGTCGATTTGTGTGATTTTCGAAATTTTCGATATCGAAAGTGGGCGTGGTTGGAGGGCAATTTTATCCAGTTTCAGCAGGTATACTCCCAACGATACTAGTATGCTTTGTGCCAAATTCCATCGTTCTATCCTAATCAGTTTAAGAGTTACGAACAGTCAAATTTTCAAAAATGGCTTCCTTTAAAGTGGGCGGTGCCACGCCCACTAAAAAAAATTTATGAAAAAATCATAAGAGGATTACAAGGGGGATTCACCTATAAAATTATATCATTTTAGCCATTTCAGCTGCCGAGATATGTCGATTTGTGTGATTTTCGAAATTTTCGATATTTTCGATATCGAAAGTGGGCGTGGTTGGAGGGCGATTTTATCCAGTTTCATTTGGTATACTCCCAACGATACTAGTATGCTTTGTGCCAAATTCCATCATTCTATCGTAATCAGTTTAAGAGTTACGACCAGTCAAATTTTCAAAAAATGGCTTCCTTAAAAGTGGGCGGTGCCACGCCCACTAAAAAAAAATTATGAAAAAATCATAAGAGGATGACCAACGATACTGCTATGCTTTGTGCCAAATTCCATCGTTCTATCCTAATCAGTTTAAGAGTTACGACCAGTCAAATTTCCAAAAGTGCCCCCCTTAAAAGTGGGGGGTGCCACGCCCACTATAAAAATTTTTTGAAAAATTCATAAGAGGATTACCAGGGGGAGTCACCTATAAAATTATATCATTTTAGCCATTTCATCTGCCGATAGAAGTCAATTTGTGTGATTTTCGAAATTTTCGAAATCGCCCATTTTCAATAGCAACCTACCTGCATACAAAATTTCATACAAATATCTCAATTTTTACTCAAGTTATCGTGTACACGGACGGACAGACGGACAGACGGACGGACATGCCTTAATCAACTCCTCCTAAGAACTTTCATATATGGAACTCTATATCTATCTCGATTATTTTCTGCCGTTACAAACTACCCTTGTACTAGTACTAGTACGCTGGGTATAATAAATTGACATAATTCGGTAACGAAAATTGCTAAAATGATATAGGTTGGTAGGATGAACCCCTCAATGAATCTATTATGATTTTTGATAAATGTTTAGATGTGGGCGTGGCAACGCCCACCTTTAAGGGAGGCATTTGGAATAGTCGACTGGTCAAAACTTTTAAACTTATTACTTCAGACTCATGAAATTTGGCACAACATATACTAGCAATGGAGGTGATGAAATTGGACGAGATCTCTTCCCGACCACGCCCACTTTCGATATGGAAAATTTCGAAAATCTCATAAATTGACATAATTCGGTAAGGTAAATAGCTAAGATAGTAACAACTTTAGGTAAATCCTCCTAGAGCCTATATCTTTGTTATCCCGTTCCGAAAATTACCGCTGGGTATATAATGTTCGGTTCACCCGAACTTAGACTTCCCTACTTATTTTTTTTTAATTTTCGTTGACAGACCAGACAGGGGTTGTACGTGTGGTGACAGTCCTTTGCCGGATGAATCCGATACGTTCCGTTACTTCCTTGCGGCACTGCCCGACTGTCGAGGGAACGATTTGATGGATTTTAGTCGCCTCTTACGACTCGGGCATATTCTAAACCCATAACCCGCAGGGGGTAAAATATCTCTTTGAAAGTTATTAGGTAAACACAATATAGGGCCCCGTTAGGGCCCAATCCGTCTTTACGTATAATTAACTTAGGCCAACCTGGAATACGAGAAATCTGTATATGTATATTGTAATCTGTAAACTTGCGAAAGAAAACATTAGAAACTTTTGACTTAAGTTAAGTTAGGTTTAGTATACTGATCGTGCTCTAAGATGAAAAACTATAGATACCTAACCATTATACTTGTGACAACGAGCCTCAACATATTTTCAAAAAAATTTTAATATGGTTTCAATACCTTTGGGCCCCTATCAATGAAATCCGCTACTTTATTGCTTTGACAATTTTTTAAATTTGTTCGTTTATGAATTTACACGTACTCAATACATTGACAAAAACGGTATTAGTTTGCCTCGAATTGATTTCGCAATTATTACACATTGAGAAGATACCTTGCTGCCAATATAGAAGTATTACATATATGAAAAAAGGTTATTTTTTTTTGTTTACTTAAATAAATTTGAGAAAAGTAAAAAAAATGCCATTTTAGTTTTCAGATATGTTATATATATTAAAAAGATCTATCTAAGAAAAAATCTTATTTTTCAAAATCGCTTGATCTTTGAAGTGTTTTTTTCAGTTTAAAATTTTATTTTGGAAAACATTTTTTTTTTCAGTGTTTTTTTTTTTACAGTATATTTTTTGAAAGCTAATTTCAATACCTTTCCTATGGTATGAAGATCTTTGTAATCGGTATAGCCATTCCGTAATAATCACACTTTAAAAGTACCTCTTATCGTAATTTTTCGAATATTTCGATACCTTCCCACGCCCACAATATTTCGAAAATGCAATTTCTAAAAAAGAGGTTGTGTTTGGGTAGGTAAGATGTACATATGGTCAACGAAGTTTGTAAAAAGTCGCCAATTTGACGACAAGTCGCCAGTACTGGCAAGCCTGACCGAAATTACCTTTTATTTGATACCCATATTGTCATATCTTGCTCAATATTATTCCATTGCTAAATGGACGGAAAATTGGTATAAAATCACATAGAAAAATTTGCATGTAAAATCAACACTTTTTCAACAATATCGCTCATGTTATTTTAACATGAAGCTCATTTTGAATATCTTCATTTCGTGTTAAATTAACATGACTTCCTGTTAAACTAACATGAAGCTCATGTTAAAAAACTTGACTTCGTGTTAAATCAACACGATTCCCTGTTCAACTAACATGAGTTCCTGTTAAATTCGCATGCATTTCTTTAAGAACACCATGTCTTCCTGTTAAAACAACACTATCTGCCTCATTATCTCATGTAAATTTAACAAGATCTTTTATGTTAGTGTAACATGGTTCATGTTGAAAAAAATTATTCTGTGTGATCCATTAAATATATCAATTCAACAAAACAGTCAGCTACGAAGTAAAACATAGTTCCCTAACAGCATTTAGCAACATTTACTTTTCAAACCATTTATAACAATTATGTGCCATGATGTCAGGCATAAATGTTATTGTTCCTGCTGCTGCTGTTGTTTACTTGCAAATCATATTAAACCGATTTCGTTCTTTGTCTGTACAACTCGTGTCTATATTTTCAAGTTTTATGCAAATTACTCTTGTCACAACAAATATATTCATTTTCTTGGATTTTGTTAGTATGTAAACAATCTCACCTTCTTGACTTTAGTTGGTAGCACGTAGGCGCCACACTTTCTTCACCTAATATCAAAATTTGCATGCGAAATTAGTTCGAGTTTGATTTGATTATCTCAAATCCGAAAATCTATATTTGAGTGGGTGTCAAAATTTTTACTTATTAAGTAATAGAGCGGCTCAATAACTAATAAGAGTTAAGTATATAAATTAAGATGGGTCAAGTTATTCGAGATGCAAATTCAGGATAATGACTTCAGCGAGAACGGAGTGGCAATGTGTTGGACAACTTTTGTTATATTTTGGAAAACGATTATATATATATACCTTAACAACAAAGCTTTGATTCTATTAGGGGCATAAATATTGTAGTTCAATAAATCACAATTCAATATCTATTTAATGCATTTGCAATTAGCTAATGATTAATTAAATTTAGTGAACTCAGGTATCCGAATTTAGATAACTTGATTTATAGTGTGCGAATGCGTTTTGAAACATTATTGCACATCATTCAGTAAAAGCTTTTGATTGATTGCACAGTACAATAGTTTTACAAATTTTTGCAACAAGGTAAACTTGGTATTTTTCTGAAAGGGTGCTTTGTGCAGATCACTCTTTGTAGTGCACCACGTCCAAGATTCTTTTTTATTAACAGTTGAAAACGTTGATGGTCGGAAGTGGTGTTTGGGCCAGATATGCAAAAATAGAAAAGCTACATGGTCAATGGCCAAGAGCACTTTAATTTCCCATCACTTTTTTATCAAAAAAGAAATATGTTAGGAAAATTATTAGCAACATGTTGCTGAAACATGTGGGAGACTTTTCACACCTTCAGGAATAGGGTGACCATGTGGTAAAAGGAGAAAAAGTAGGCTTCAAAGCTGGAACTATTCAAGATACGGTACATGAAGTCACATAGCAGTGGGTGACTGTAGTCACCTGTAATTGCTTATAAAATGAGCCCGGACGTACTGAACTATGTCTAGAAGATTCTTATACAAGTTGCAAAATTTCTGATTTACAGTGATAATTGAGAGAACTTCGCTGGTTAACTTTGGTGACAAATTAGGAAAGATCAAACATTTTATTTCATCTTTTCATTAAAATATCTCTGATCCCTCTAGGTCTCTCCCTCTTTCACCATGTCTTTTGTTTTTTCTGTCGCTTTCATTTCCGAGATCTACACATACATATATCTACACACGTATATTTATAGTATGAGGTATAGTCCATTCATGCTATAACAAAAAAAATCGTGTTTTTTAAATCCCCAATGACTAACTAAATTGTTTTCCTTTTTACTTATAGCTGTGTATGTATCTGCAAAATCAGAAAAACAAGTTTTTCGGTAAGTACGATAAACAAAATGTCGATCAAGATTTGCTAAAAAAAAGATTATAAAGGCAAAGACCCTATCCAATATTCAGATCACCCGATACGAAATTTACGAATTAAACTCGATGTTCGCTCTTAGCCGAGGTTAGACTTGATTTTTGTTCCATGGTATTTTAATTCTTCAGATATATGTAGACAGGTATATGTACATTAGGGTGATTGAAAAAATTTCCACTTCGTCTTACCCCCTAAATAGTTAGGTATGATGAGAAAATAAGCCTTGCAAGAAACTAGCGCTGTAACTTAACCCTCAGGGGTGGCTATTTTTTCGCCCTTTTGCATGGGAAATATATCGCCGGTTCCAAAGTAAACAGATGTATTTACTTTTTAAAATTTTTGGGAAAACAGCATTTCAAACTTTTATATTTTCATAGAACTCAATTGTAAAAATGAAATTTTGAATGCCGTGAAACAATTTAAATTTTGAAATACTTCTGTTTACTTTGGAACCGGCGATATGGAAAAAATCGGATTTTTTTCAAAGTGATTTTTCTCATAATTTTTGCATTTTTTTTTTTCAAAAAACCTTTACATATTCTTAAAGTGGAGGCTTTGAAATTTCCGAAACAGTAAACTAGTAAATTTTTAATGGCTGTAATTATTTTAATAGTTAAGACAATCACACACAGCTTACCGTTTTGGAAACATCAAAGCCTCCACTTAAAGAATATGTTAAGTTTTTTTTAACAAAATTTCAAAAATTATGATAAAAATCGCTTTGAAAAAAAATCACATTTTCCCCCATACCAAATGTATGGGAAAGGGCGAAGAAATAGCCACCCCAAGGGTTAAGTTACAGCGCTAATTTTTTTTCTCATCAATACCTAACTTTTCAGGGGGTAGGCCAGAAAAAAAAATTTTTATCACCCTAATGTACATACATTGTTATTCATATGTAATAGTGCATTAAATCCCGAAATTATTCGCCGAATCATTTAAAAGACGTCCCAGACTTTCATGACATTTATAACCAGCACTACCGGGTTTGTTTGTAGGTATGCATTAGATATGCCAATCTCGGGATGCCGGGAATTTCAAAAAATTTCCATTTTTCTTACTTAAAATCCCGGAATTTCCGGTATGGGAATATGTACTGTATGTAAATACTGAATATCTGGCAACAACTGGTATTTTTTCATGCCAATTTCAAGTTAAAAGCCTGGTAACTACCAACATTTTTTCACAAAAAATGTATTTATCAAGATGACCCGTTTGAATAATTACATAAAAAATATAGATACGCAGTTTAAAAAATTTGAATTCAAATTTTATCTCCTGTTATAAATTAATTAAATAATTTTTGTTTTAAATACTTTAAAAATCGAGTTACATATGTATTCGCTGTATATCGTCGGTGATTATACAAAACAACGTAATGGACATCTAAAGGCTGGTTTTCATTAGGTCAAATTTTGACAACTTTTATCGAGTTTATCGAAATAAGCAGCCAAATCTCGATAAAGTCGATGAAATTTGACACCATTTGACACCATTTGACATAATGAAAACCAGCCTTAAGAGACAGCGTAAGCGAAATTTGTGACAAACACTTTTATAGGTCCTGCCATTAAGACTTATTTATTTATGCTAAAAAAACTGTTTTTGCGGTGGAAATTAGTTAAAAGACTCGATCTTGAGTTGAGTTGTCGTAAAATTCAATAATTTGTAGCGGGAAAACTGCCAAACTGAAATATTAAATAAGCCGTTTTCGAATCGTCCATTACGTCGTTTTATAAAATCACCGACGAAATTTAAAGGTTAAATAATTGCTTAAAAATTTGGTTTACTTTTTACTACTTAATTATTAGAGAATATCTAAATCCTGGTACTATTTTTTGGATCCCTAGATTGTAAAATCATATCCCATAAGTCTCAGAATTGTTGAAATCCCCAAAAATGACATTCCTAGTACATACATATGTATACATCTCCTTTGTGTTAGTATTTGATTTCCTTTTCTTTCACGCCTGCAATTGGCACTCGATAAGCTTCCAATTATTTACACATCATTAGCTTCAAATTACAATAGTAAAATTGCACCAAAGCAAAATCAGGATTATTGGAAATTGTAAAAATAAAATTTCACCTTTATTTTGCTTTCGTATAAATTCTTAAGAAAAACACTTAAAATACACAAAACGATTTTAACGTCGTTTTACCCCTTTAAGGCAGTAACTAAATACAATTACGACAATAAAACGGCTAGAGCTATAATAAAATCGATAACAAAAGCTGACTTAAAGGTGTATGAGCTGGGCTGTATGCAACAAAAGTAGAAGGGTTACATTGTTAAGAAAAAAATTCCGCTAAGATTTGCTAATCGGTTTCAGTTGCTTGTAAAAAAGTTATTTTTATGTCGGTTGAATGGCTATTTTATAGGCTTTCCTACCAATAAATTCTTCATGTTTGTTGTTCTTTAAATAGTTTCGTTGCTGTCGTTAAAGGTTGGACTATTGTGCTGCTAAGAAAACGTCTTATTTTGATATGTGAGGCAGGTTTCTAAGACTATCAATAGTAAGATTTTATTAACTTGTTAAAAATGTGTTCCTTAAAAGTCATCTGAGTTCGCTTTCTTATGGAATGTCTACGTTGGCACAAGCGTCGTTACGGAGATTAAGCTAGGTAAAGCTGTGCTGGCTAATGCAGTGACCTTTTGTGGATACATCGCACCATGCCACTGTCTATAGTTATGTATATTAGAGTGATTTATTTTCAAAAAAAAAATCTTACAAATTTGTAACTCTTAATATTGATATTTAGAACTTTGGATACGTCCTCTCAAGAATTTATATATCTTTTCCCGATAGATGGGCGAGAGTCCCTATATTCACAAAATCCACATTTATGGTCCGATTTTATTCATATTTGCTACACGCTAGGTGGCGCTGGAATCGAGATACTGAGATTCGCTTATATTAGTTTCGTAGACGAAGTCGCGGGCACCTCGTAGTACATACTATATAAACTTCTATTTGGTGGTTTTATTAAATTTAATATGCGCACGTTTAGGAAAAAAATGGAACATTTAAAATGATTGTACAGGCTCAAAATCTCCGATCGGTTTATAGTAGGGATCTGAAAGTTAGTACAAAGATATATGATAGTTATCAATACCACAATCAGGGATTAAGTGGGAATTATCGTGAAGGGTACCTCTCATGCCTACAAACTTAGTTTTAGAAGCTGAATATCCTTAAAAGGGGAATTTTCGAAAAATTGTCGTGGCATATCCCATGCACATTTCATTTTTGAGGTCGAACATCTCTAAAAGGGGTTTTGCATAAACAAGAAAGTCAGGTATTATTATAAGGCCGAGGAAGGTTTTCAGCCATCTGTAGTATGCCAATGTCCGAGCCTCAGTGCAGCAGCATAGTGTCTCTTAGATATTGCCAGATATGATTCCTCCTTTTACACAATTTTGGCCTAGCCGGTAATAAGCTCACACAAAGTTCACGAATTTCCTAAGAACCTATTTTGGATTGCAGAAGAACCAGATTTGTGCTACCATCTAACACTAAAGAAACTCCGAAGTTGTATAAATTAACTTCCTGTGCAAAGGTTACTATTATAAATAGCCAGTTCACCGGACAAAATTTCCATAGAGTCTGGTCTACTTTTTCAATTCCAAAGTTAAAGAAACTCGATATATTGTCTCTTTCCGACCTCAAATGAAAAACCCTTACCGTATAGTGCTTTTCTTGCAAATTTATTTTTTCTTTTATAAAATTGCTCTCACTGCAGTTCATCACCGCATCCAATTAAGCTAATAAACCTCACCAATAGCCAATTAAACACAATTACCTGGCGGCAGTTTAAGCTCCACACACAGCACGCCCACAATGTGTAGTTTGTACGCTGTAGTTAACCTCAAGCTTGTGAGTTTGTCACGTTCCACTTGCGAGTGGAGAAAAAAAGCTACAACTTTTATGGCTTCTTTATACTAGCTTTCAATGCATTTGAAGTCTTCAAAGTGTTTTGATTTATTTGCGGCAATGCGAAGTCTAATCTATGCCTCATCAACATACGCCTTATCCGCAACATTTCCCACCTACTAGAGTCCACGTTCACACACACGCTCTCCCTCAGCCCCGTAGTAGTCCTCGGCATTCTTTCATGCTGCGTACCTACTATTAAGAATTCCCATATCCATTAGCTCGTTGGAAAATAGATCGCATGCGACAACCGTACACTCATTATGTGTGTTGTTGTTGTACATTTTATGAATTTATTACACTGTCGTGGTACCAAAAGCAGCTAAGCAACAAGCCATAACCTACCTCAAACCCGATCAGAGTTGCACTTCACTCAAAGCAAACCGCACAAATTGCAACGACCTTGAGCAAAGTGCATCCGCTTCATTTGTTGCCACTAAACTTTATCGTGTACGCTTACCTCTTCAGTTCGGCCAGCCAATTTGTTTGTGCGTCTTCAGTAGGTCCGTCTTCTTGTCCGTCCGGCTTGTTTCTTGTTTTCACTTTTGTTCGACTCACTGAACTTTTTCTGTTGGCGTTTTTGTTTTTGTTATCTTTTTCTTGTTCACTCTTCTGCATCGACACTTCTGCATTGCTAACGGCGGAGTTTTGTTTCTTTTTTTCGCTGTCGTTTTTTGCTGATTGGTGTTGCAACGGTGCTGGTTACCAGCGCTCCATGTCGACGTGCGTCGTTTACCACAAACCAATAAATTAGTTAATGCAATGCGTACAACAACAACTCTGTCAATACGTGATTATTGCTTCGTTTCTTTTAGTGCAAATTTTGTTTTTCAATTGGTTGAGTTTATTTTTAATTTACTCATTTCTTTTAGGTTTTTTATGGTTGCCCATTATTTATGCATTCCTATTTAGTACAGAAGTGCTTTTATTGAAATACGTACGGTGGACTTAAAGAGCTCCAATTTTTTTACAAAGCTGTGGGAATTGGTCGAATGAGATTTATGTATTTTTCTGATAACAAGCAAATTACTATTTTGTGAGAGCGCAATACTTGTTAAACCTCAATGAGAGCTTTGATGAAGTGGCTTGAATTAAATTTAATAGAAACTTGTTATTGTATATACTTAACTTAAGACATTTGAGTTGATTCAAAAGGAATATAGAAATAAAGGGTAGGGTATCCCGTCCATGTATGAGGTTTGAGACAAATTTCTTTTTGAGATACGATGGGCAAGAGGTTTTCAAAATTTGGGTAATTGAATACAGAGATATATATTTATGTATGTTAAGGTGAATTTCAAATAAATAAGCGAATTTAAATATCTAAAAACCCAATTAGTTAGTAATAGTGCGTCCTGCAAGAATAGCAAGTTGTTGTTGTTTTTAACTTATAAAACCCATTTCGTAAACTACTATCAAACACGAAAGTTTTAAGCGGTATTGAGTTAAGAAAACCCTCAAAAAATTATTTCGGGACACACTAATATGAGACCTTTTGTGATATCGTATCTCAAAATTAAATTTGTCCCATACCTCGACGGGACACCCTAATATAGGGGCCTATTACGATTTGCGAGTCGAACAAAAATATGAGCGACTCACCGACATTTATATTGCCGACTGCGAGTCGCCCGTAACAATCGCCTCAAACTTCAAAATTAAGCGAATGTAAAAAAATGAAGCGATTACTGTTTGCGACTCGATCCAAATTCGTTCGCCGGAAGTGTCGAAATCTGGCGAACAGAATTTGAAGATGATTAGGTGGAGGATACTTTGTTGCCATTTTGGGGTCATTTTGTGGTAATTTTTGGGTTATTTGGTGGTCATTTTATGAATATTTTGGGGTCATTTTGGAGTTATATTGTGGTCATTTTGCACTAATTTCGGGGATATTTTGTTGTTATTTTGTGGTCATTTTTGGAATATTTTGGTGTCATCTTGGACTAATTTCCGGGATATTTTCTTGTTTTTTTGTGGTAATTTTTGGAATATTTTGGTGCCATTTTGTGGTCCTTTTGGGAATATTTTGGGGTCATTTTGGAATATTTTAGGGTCATTTTGGAGTTATTTTGTGGTCATTTTGGAATAATTTCTGGGATATTTTGTTGTTATTTTGTGGTCATTTTTGGAATATTTTGGTGTAATTTTGGGAATATTTTGGGGTAATTTTGTGATCATTTTGTAGTTATTTCGTGGTCCTTTTAGACCAATTTCGGGGATATTTTGTGTTCCCTTGTGGTCATTCTAGAGATATTTTTGGGTCACTTTGTGGTCATCCCAATAATTTTGGAGTTATTTTATGGTCATTTAGGGTATAATTTGGGGATATTTTGGTTTTATTTCGTGGTCATTTTAGACGGGGATATTTTGTGTTCGCTTGTGATCATTCTGGAGATATTTTTGGGTCATTTTGTGGTCATATTGGGATCATTTTGGAGTCATTTGACTTGGTCAATCACGATCTTTTGTGCTGGAAGGTTCGGAATTTGTTTGAAATATATGAAATATGAAATAGAACTCTCCCAAATTATACCCAATATCTCTTGTAGTCTTTTAACATGATTTGATTAGAACTCATGGATAAAATATTGGTAGGATGAAGGCCGTTCTGGTAGGATGAAAGCCGTTTTGGTAGGTTTCCAGATGGGTTTTGGTAAAAAAAAAATTTCAAAGTGGCAACCCTGTTCTCAGAGAATGTGAACCGGCGTTTCATCGTTCAGTTCGTAGAACCGACAGATAGTGGTATCTGACAGATACAGCTTATTCAGATGAAAACGTATACTGCAATGCCCCGTATAATACCCAGTTAGATCCTCCCTTTTTATTTAAATGCGCCTGGCCGATGCTCTTTGTGATGGTGTTATAAAGAGTTTGGCCCGCCTCTGTCCTAGGCTGCTAAGCCAATGCCACATAAACTGTTTTTTTTCTCAACTGCTTATGGTCTCCCTTACGAAAGCCTTGGTGAGCCCACAGAAGGGCTCGTCCCTAAATTTCGTTCGATGCTCTCGTTGGTATATCTTCCTGAGAACTTCTCACCAAAACACTTCAAGCGCCATTTCGTTTTTCACTGTCCGTGATTCCCAGCAGTTAATCGGTACAGATTATGATGAGAGACTTATAGCTACTTGTTGTCGAGAGAAGACTTTGCTTCTCACTTGCGGTTGTCAAGTCTAAGCTTGCATTCGGCTATAGTGTGAGCGGGTGCAGTGAAATAGAGCCCGCGGAAATAGCGCCCGCGGGCATTATTTCCTAAAAAAAAAAGAAATAACGCCCACAGGCTTTATTTCCTCATCGAAAAAGAAATAACGTCCGCCCCCGGGCGCTATTTCTTTTTCGATAAGGAAATAAAGCCCACGGGCGTTTCTTCCATTTAAAAGGAAGTAACGCCCATTTTTAGGGGCTTTTAGTTTTGTAATTGCTTGTTTTAAAATTTCTTTAAAAATGAGCTGCAGACGAAAATCGCGCGATCTTTCATTCCAAATTTTCGGGTGCGGCGCTTTTTTCAAGATATTTTAAATGCATATAATATAGTTTACTTTAAAATATAAATTGAAAATTTGGAATTAAAAAGTTTAAACTGCAGCGCTGCAGCGCTTTTTTAAATACATTTTTTACGTACACGATTATAGCCAAACCATAAGAAAATGCTAAATGCTAAGGAAAGGAAAACGACACCCGTGGGCTTTATTTCCTTTTGTAAAAAATAAATAACGCCTGCGGGCTTAATTCCTTTTCCAAAAAAGAAATACCGCCCTCGGGCCTTATTGCACTGCACCGTGTGAGCGTAGTTAGTCTGAGGCCAATGTCTTCAATATCATCGGTATACGCTTCTTAAATTATCTTCTCCAGCATCATTTTAAATAAATCGCCTTGTCCGAAGCCCAGTTTGGTTTTGAATTTTATTTTCTCCATCATCATGTTTGGAAGAGATGATCTCTATATTTACAATTAATAGGAGTTCTCAGTTTCGCTGTAAATTTTTTTAATGAACCCCCAACCAAACAAAACGTTTGCCTATAAACTTACCATATATGCACAAATACTTGAACAACTGAACGTGAGTAAGGTTTTAAATAAGGAAGCGTCCAACCACAAAATCCTCAAAAATTTGTTGCCCTGAAAATGATGAGCAAATTTCCCAAAGAATGATGTCCTTCACATGCAAACCAAAGAAATGCAAAGTGAAGCAAAGTGCACACGTATCTCCTCACTTTTACTATTATAACGAGCATGTGTCACAATATTTGGAGTACACAATTTGTCGACAATAATTGGCCTGGAACTAGGCAAAAATTGCGCCAAAATGTCGTAAACTACAAGTTGAGACATTTCCGACATTACAGCAGAAAGCCACAAAAGAAACTAATGAGGTTTGAGGATAGTAGAGCAAAGTCCTGTATATGTGTGAGAAAGAGTATGTAGATCAAACTGCGTGTACCGAAGCGACTAAGTTGGCAATAAATAAGCTTAAAAATGCGCACACTCAAACATGCGCACTGCCATATGCTGAACTCACAAGCTCGTACAAAACTTAATCGCCACTTCATCATGCAACACGACCAAGATGGACAGCTGGTCGGGCCTATAGATCTCTAACTCAAATACAAATACAAAAAAAAACTTTACTAACGTTCTAACATAAGTTGCACAAATTAGGCATAAAATGTGGATGTGACTTCATGCATGCATGTCTATGCGGATATGTATGTGCATGTTTGCGTGTGATGTAATACTTACAAGCACTTTTGCACGCACGACTTTGCCAACCAACGAGCCAAGTAACATTCAGTCACCAAAAGTGGACACAACCGCAAAATTGTTGTGCAACACTAAAAATTGGTCGTTGAAGTTCTTGAGCTGAGTTGTTGTCTCGTGTTTGAAAAGAGTGAAAACAATTTTCATATCTGTGACAGAAATGCTTAAGTGAGGCAGTAGAGGCAATATTAGCAACAACAACTACGTCACCTATCAAATACAGCAACAATCGCACTAGACGAAAATCTCTAAAGCTCATGTGCAAATGTATGAAAATAATAATAACAACAGCAACAGCATAACCGCTAGCAACAAAAACATACAAAAAGCAACAAAAATTATGTTAGATGAACCAAAATTGTATACCCACTTGTAGGTTGTCAAAAAAAAAAAAAAAAAAAAATTAAAAAAAAAAATTTAAAAAAAAAAATTCGAAAAAATTTTAAAATAACAAATAAACAAAAAAGAATAAAATAAAATAACACATAAAAAAATACCAATAAATACCCAACTGGGTATAAAAAACACATAAACGAGAACACAACACTCAGCATAACCTTGTGCTATCAAAAGTCTAGCACTTATTGTATTCATTGTGTAACTTTCCCTGACCCCTTAAGCCCATATTCACATCCCCTCTAAAATGCGCCGTCCAAAATTATCAACACCCAAAAGCCAAACGTTGACCGTCCGTAGCCTCTGTACTACTGCACTCTTGCGTGTTTGTATAGCATGCAACTTTTATTTATTTTACTAACACAAATCACGTGCGCCCAAACGAGCAACATTGCAAATACTGCAACAGAGACAAATAAAATAGCGGTAGTTAGGTACCAACAGCAGCAGCAGCAGCAACACCAAAAACCACACAAAGACCTGCCTAAGCTTGGCAGACGGAAGCATAACCGCAGCACGTCACTTGCCACATGCCATACATGCAATATGCCACACAAGAGCGCAGCGGATAAACGTAAATAGTACTTATGTATAATATGCAAGTGTTGCAAATGTGTTTCGAAAACTTGTGTGTGTTAGGGTGCTATAGCCAAATGCAAGAGATTTAAAGTTCGAAACAAGTAAAAATGTTTAACTACCGAAAAATAAGTTTAAAATTTAAATGAACAATATGGAACAGCCCTTACAAAGTGGAAAATAAACGTTTAGGCCTAAAGCTCAACTAAATTAAAGTATGTATATTTTTTATACTAACAGAAAAGTTGAGCCTACTCTTGGCTAGCAATGTACTTAGTTTTCCCTTTTGTTATTGTTAGCTTAGTATATATTTTCCCATGCGCGCTTCAAAAACACAAACAAAATTTAAAAATCCTGTAGTCAGAAAAGCTTTTAACTTTAGTTAAAAACGTTCGCACAAAGTCTTCCCTGCGGCTCGATTTTAGTGCTGGTGTCACCAGTTTAACTTCGCTCATCACCAACATACAAACTCCACTTCTATCAAGCAGGTGCCCCTTAAAACGTTCAAGGTACCTACTGGCAGCTAAATGTTTTTGTGGGTAAATTTTTAATAAGCAGAAAATAACACCAATTTATTACTTACTTATTTGCAACATTAACATTTTGGCTCTTCGCCTTTTGGGATCTTATGAGTTGTTTCAAATTGTCTTGCTCTCGAGGCTCATAAATTAAGCTGCCTTAACAAACAATTATTATTGAAGTTAACTTCTTAGGCGGCAATATGAAGTTTTGATTGAGAGTAAATTTTGAGAAAATCAATAAAGATGCAACGGAAATTGTGCAACGGAAATAGAAATTGTAGCTGAATTTCAGGCGCAGGCGATTTTCACCACGATGTTTAGCTGTGCAAATCAAATAGGAGGTGAAATTCTAGGATCTAGCTAACATTGCAAAAATTCATGGGTGTTGTCACTTATGGCGGCTTACAGGGTTACCACCTTATCCCAATTTTTTTTAAATATAGAGATAGATAAGCCAATATGGGTATCAAATGAAAGGTATTTTCGACCGTATTCCATATAAGATAATTTCAGTAGGGTTACCACATAGGGTTGCCACCTATCCGCAATTTATTTATTTTTAAGTTAACTTCTTAGGCGGCGATATGAAGTTTTGATTGAGAGTAAAATTTGAGAAAAGGGAAGACGATGAAACGGAAGTTATGTCACGGAAATAGAAATTGTAGCCGACTTTTAGGCGTATGTTGCAGACTTTCAGGCGTAGGCGTTTTTCTCATATCTCGGGAACCGCTCAACCGCTTTGGACAAAATTTGGCTCTATAGATAGTATGATTCATTCTAAAATTATGTGCGTGGGTGTTGCCATTTGGGGCGGTTCACAGCGTTGCCACCTATCTTAAATAAGGGTATCAAATGGAAGATATTTCGACCGTACTCCAGGTAGGTAAATCTCAAGCAGTGTTGGATCCTGGGATTGCCACCTAACCGCATTTTATTTATTTTGATTGATATCTCGGGAGATTCTTTACCGCTATAGACAAAATTTGGAATATAGAAAATTTGATTCATTATTAAACCATATACATGGCTGTTTCCACTTAGGCCGGTTTACAGGGTTGCCACCTATCCAAAGGTGTTCTCGGCCATATTCCTAATATGACGTATTGGCGGACTGATTCTGTTTCCCGCTTAAGATATTTGCGAATTTATCGCTTCCCTCTCCACTTCCCGGACGTAAGAAATTGTGAATCTAAACCATTCTCGAATACACCTTATTCATATTTCGTTATTTCTGAATTTAAGAAGTTAACTTCTTTCACGTGTACTGGCACACTGAGCGCTATCTTTGGCTACCGAGCTGGCAAAACCTTGCTGAAACAGATTGTGAAGGGCATGAATAATAACAAGAATTCTATATAAAGCAGCCCTCCTAAATAATAAATCATTTGGGCCTCTCACGGAGAGAACCGCTAGTTTGAATGTTGTTCCAATAAAGCGGAAAGATGGGAACTTTTCGACATATTTCGCAACTTTATAATAAAAGATGGCAGCTCCTATATAAGTTTCGTATATTTAACTTTTAAATGTATTAATATATTGTTGTTTACATGAATTTCACTTACTTGTTGTTGTTGTTGTTGTTGTTGTTGTTAACAGCAAAACACTCCCCGAAGGTTTTGGGGAGTGATGCCGAAGTTGACAGTCCTTGGCCGGATATGACCCCGGTACGCTGCGGTACTCCCTTGCGGTACTGCCCGACTATCGTGGTAGCGATTTGGTATGTCCAGTGGAACCTTCTGGGTCATGTCATCCCTCCATCCGTGAGGAAGAAGAAGATGGGTAATGAGAGGTGAGAGGAATCATATCCGTAGATCAACCATCGAGTAGCACGTCATTACCTATGTGCATATTAGTCGCCTCTTACGACCGGTAGGCCTACCTCGGGCATATTCTAAACCCCTAACCCGCAGGGGATCTTTCTTGTTAGTTTAACATGGTTCATGTTGAAAAAAATTATTCTGTCTAAAAATAATAATTTTGTGCCACATACTTTCAAGTAAATTAAGGTTGATCCTCTATCTTTCAGACTACAGAAGGCTTAGCAATCATGGACGCCGCGGCTTGATAGGTTAACGTAATATCGGAAAGGGTATCTTTATTTTCAGCAACAGTCAAGCGGTAATTAAATCCCTTGGTTCTTAATCGATTAACTCTGATCTAACGTTCAGCTATCGTCGATACCTCTTTAAGAGATGGTCCATTAGAACCGCGTGAACCACACATGGGTGCCGGGGCACAGAGACATTGAGGGCAGGTATAAGCTTTGCTACACGCAAACTAATTCGGAAGTAGCACACCCCCCATCAAGCCAATGGAAGATGGCTACAACACCCAGGGTGCTAGATATCAAAAAAACCTTTCTCTGGGTCGTAGTCGTTAACGACTTCCTCCAGGACCTCGAGCCTGGTGGTGGTCCATGCTGATGTCTTGGCAATGCTGGTCAGAGGAGAGTATCTAAGAAAGCTTCTAAGAATATTGCGGACTGCCTGCCAAAGTTCTCTTCACGTGAAAGTATAATATGTATATACCTGGGAGTAAATTCGTGTTCTATATCTTAGAGTGGTGCACTGGTAGTATGAGATGGTGATGAAACCGGGTTGGGGTCAAAATTCTGCTTTTTTGGAAATTCTGCATTCATAATTCCGGAAGTCGAAACACCGGAAATCAAAATTATGGAAGTCAAAATTCTGGAATTCAAAATTCTGGATAACGAAATTCTAAATTGCAAAATTCTGGAAACCAAAATTCTGAAATTCAAAATTCTGTAATTAATGATTAAAAATGCGTGTTGATAACAAAAAAAGTGCGCACTTTTTTTGTTATCAACACGCATTTTTAATCATTAATTACATTTAACTGGACTTGTTCTGAAGGAATTAAAATCAAATGTACCGTGCCGATTGTCACACAATTTCATGGCTGTGAACATGTTATATGAAAGTGAAATGAACATTCTCATAATCCATGTGCGCATAAAAAATCGGTTGCAGAAACAAATAATCTGGTTAAAAATATGGTTCGCTCAAGTTTTCTGCAGCCTAGCCAAATAATTCAGCGTTCGGTATCTATAACAGAAAAACATATGTATTGGACATTATCTGCCATCAAGAAATGCCCTTAAGTTAAAAATTAGAAGACAACGGAACAGTTTAAAATGTTTTAAAGAGCCAGCTTATGTTGAAAAAATAGATATTCCCTTATTATCACTTTAAATGTTTTGGAAGGGCAACTATTTATTTTAAGTGAGAAAGTTATTAAAGTTATGGCGAATGCATTCTTATTTTTGGAACAAAATTTTCACTGCAGTTTTTAAATGAGAGCGACTGCTGGATTATGGACGGTACACTTGACGTTGTTCCAATGATGATGAGGCAGCTATTTTCCATACACGGAAGAGTAGAAACCCAACAAACACAGTCTCTAACGTTAGAGAAATGCTCGCCTTTACGTTAGATAACTAGCGTAATTCTCTAACTATTCTCTATTCGAAGGCAACCATAGAGAACTACACTACAACTCGATTCGAGATAGGTTAGAGAACTAGCAAAAGGTGAGTATTTGCAAATTCACATTAGAATCCCATTAGAAAATGACATTAGAATTCGACTCGAAAACTATAGTTTTCTCGATTTGAGAATTATGTCCCATTTTGTTAGAGAACACTGTGATTCTCGAGTGTTTCTCGAGTCGTCCTCTAACGTTAGAGATTGGAGAATGGGGCTAGTTCTCGAATGTACCTCGAATCGAAATCTAGCTTCATGGTTTGTTGGGAAGACAAATTGTTCCGCTGGTTTTCTGTCTTATGACCAAAAAATCAAAGTCAATGTATATATCTTAAATATAAGCAAATTTATTAAAATACACGATTTTGCTCAAATTTTGGGGAAAAAATTTCCAGAATTAATTCTGGAAAACGTATATTCCGGAATTATGAAAACCCAGAATTTTGAAATACAGCCAAATAAGGCGAAGGAAGTGCGGAATTCCGATTTCCAGAATTTTGTCGACCCAGAATTTTGATTCCGGAATTTTGACTTCAGAATTTTAATTTTAGAATTTTGACCGTTTCCGGATGAAACCTATTCTATTTTATGAAGCACTGATCTAATAAGGTGCACTAGATACAACCTCTTTCATAAAATGGTTGGGTGATTCCTGTCGGGAGCTTTTAGTCAGCCGAATATGCTCAGGGTAAAACGAGAAAATGGGGATATGGGCTTTCATTGGGCTCGATATGTTTGACGTAGCAGCCTAACAACCAACCACCAGATCCTGTGGAATCTATTGCATTTGTATTATAATTGGGCGTCACATAAATTCAAAAGACCGTACCATATCTTCAAACAACTTCTCAGCGTATATTATACAAAACAATTGTAGCTGCTACATATCACTAATCATTTCAAGGGCTTGTGGCGTTTCAAAAAAGGAAAAAGAAATCAAATTGCATTCGCATTGCAGCCTCTTGAAATTCACTTCTAATTAAGCTGCCACTAAACCTAACAATATCCTCAAACATTTATATCCACATACATCGGGATATGCTGACAGTTATATTTACACAAAAGCTGCTCATGTGTCTGACACGCCTTAAAATATGCTAATATTTGTAAAAAAACGCAATGCAAGTAAATTGTTGAAAATGTAAAGAGCTTGTGATGAGTAGTAGACAAGTCAGCATCTAAGCGCTTTCAACAACAGACGAAATGTGTGAAAATTTTGATGTTTCACTAAAATGCATACAACTACGGGCAATCGCATAAGTGTTACTATACTTGTGTTTGTACATGAGTATCTGTTGGCTGTCGCCTTTGTTGTTCAAATTGCATAAAAATTACTTATGCGCACCATTAACTCGCCTAAGTACCAGAAGTCGACTTCACGTTGTTACCCTTTACTGGCATTGTTGGCTCAAATTCGAAATTTCATATGAGTGAAATATGTAGAGTGGTTAGAGTGGCGCATTGTTGTTATCATTACTTCATATAAGGTCTTTATGCTTTTAAAATACATATGCATGAAGTGTAGTAGTAGTTGCCTGAAGCTTTACAATATCTTAAGCTCTTCGCTTATAGATAAACTATCTGTTTATAACCAATAGCAACAAGAGTTCCTGTATTTTTTTTTTAATAACTCAGTGCCTTACAAGTGGGCCCAAAGTAAAAAAATTAATTAAAATAAAATAAGCCAAAATTAAACAAAAAATGTAATGAAAAAATTCAAATAAAATAATATAAACTAAAATAAATAAATTAAAATTAAATTAAAAAATGAAATAAAATAAAATAAAATAAAATAAAATAAAATAAAATAAAATAAAATAAAATAAAATAAAATAAAATAAAATAAAATAATTATAGGTATTAGAAAGAATTGAATGCAAAATTTTATACAGCGGAATGGTAATTCACTGACTAGTTTCCATGCGACCAAGCATTTAGACGTAGTGTTTTATCCGGTCTGGCTGGCATCGAACCTACCAGACTGCATTGGCATTGCGTTCTCTTAACGCTTTGAGCCATGTGCCCTGCATGCAATTTTGCATTTATATTCTTACTAATATTTGCCATGTGTTTTCCTTACTTTATAGACTTCTTGTACACCTTTGATCCAAGATGATAACAGGAAGCAAGTAAATTTGTATATGGCGAGCTTTTTGAAGCTATTTCCTTCCTTCCATGTGAACCACAGGGTGTATATTTCCGGTTTTTTTTTTTTTTTTTTTGGTTCTTGTACATGGGGAGCGGAAATGTTTGTATGTATATGAAGTTTTATTTGTGGATTGAATCCAATGTATATATTTATACGCTAATTTTGTAATTATAGGTATTAGAAAGAATTGAATGCAAAATTTTATACAGCGGAATGGTAATTCACTGACTAGTTTCCATGCGACCAAGCATTTAGACGTAGTGTTTTATCCGGTCTGGCTGGCATCGAACCTACCAGACTGCATTGGCATTGCGTTCTCTTAACGCTTTGAGCCATGTGCCCTGCATGCAATTTTGCATTTATATTCTTACTAATATTTGCCATGTGTTTTCCTTACTTTATAGACTTCTTGTACACCTTTGATCCAAGATGATAACAGGAAGCAAGTAAATTTGTATATGGCGAGCTTTTTGAAGCTATTTCCTTCCTTCCATGTGAACCACAGGGTGTATATTTCCGGTTTTTTTTTTTTTTTGGTTCTTGTACATGGGGAGCGGAAATGTTTGTATGTATATGAAGTTTTATTTGTGGATTGAATCCAATGTATATATTTATACGCTAATTTTGTAATTATAGGTATTAGAAAGAATTGAATGCAAAATTTTATACAGCGGAATGGTAATTCACTGACTAGTTTCCATGCGACCAAGCATTTAGACGTAGTGTTTTATCCGGTCTGGCTGGCATCGAACCTACCAGACTGCATTGGCATTGCGTTCTCTTAACGCTTTGAGCCATGTGCCCTGCATGCAATTTTGCATTTATATTCTTACTAATATTTGCCATGTGTTTTCCTTACTTTATAGACTTCTTGTACACCTTTGATCCAAGATGATAACAGGAAGCAAGTAAATTTGTATATGGCGAGCTTTTTGAAGCTATTTCCTTCCTTCCATGTGAACCACAGGGTGTATATTTCCGGTTTTTTTTTTTTTTGGTTCTTGTCCACAAATAAAACTTCATATACATACAAACATTTCCGCTCCCCATGTACAAG
>CAXKVI010000001.1:47881856-47899436 GCA_964058755.1 Campiglossa producta | reverse complement strand
AGGAATATTTGCAAAAGAATACAAAATTCCTAGGTTCTTAAATGTAGTTACCATTACGTTAGGTTATGTTATTTTAATCTACCATTAAAAAGCTCAAGTTTTCATGGGTTTTAACTAACGTTTTACTATTCATTGTGTAATTTATTTAATCACGATTTTTGAACTAAATAAAAATACTTACGAACAAAATTTATGCAGATACTGTAAAAATGTTAAAAATCAAAAATATTATATAACTTCGTATGAACATGCAATAAGCGTACGTTCAATTAAACTTTATATGACGACGATAGTTTAAATGTTATAGATAGCACTTTATCTACAAAACATGTTTCTGTGATAACTATGTACACAGCTATTATTCATATTTCTTCATCCAGTTATCAATATAAAATTAAACTGAATTGTTGAAATTGTATAAAAATCTTTTGTAAGCCAAATTTCAATTAATATTTAAATGCTTTAGGACACGTGCATCTATTTACATATTGATGAGTATATCTGCATATCTGAAAGTATGTATGTCAATCGGCAATCAAATATATAAACCAGGACCCGACAGAAATGAAAGTGAGGGTATATTAGCGGTCATCGCACCAATAAAACCAACAGCGTATGCTGTTGAGTCATGCTTGCGGGAGACTGACCATACGCTAACGACATCCATTGATTGGTGAGGGCGATCATAGCGCTCTCACAACCGCAGCAAAAAGCGTAATAATCTGTGTGTTGTCCCATTAGCTGCCGGGGCTTATATAGACTCATTTTGAACACAAAATCGGTCAACGTTTTTTAGCACTACTAAAAAACAGTAGAGTTAGCTTTGAACCGAATGTTTACACAAAATATCATTGTGATCGACTACATTTTTTTCGAGTGAGACTGACTAAAAAGCGACTTCCTACCCCGCTTTTCGAAGTAACAAATGGTCATAGATATTTTAAAATCACTGGTAGGTACTTAAATTAACTTGGGCGCTTGATATATCCCGATGATAAAAATTTTTGGTGTTAATATTGCCTGGATTAGAACTTGAAATCTTTGCTGTGATCGCAAAGGGATGTATAGAGTGCTTACAGGTCTCAGGGTATGTGAACGTCGTCCGTTACGTATACGTCACGGTGGCCTAACGATTGTATACGACATTAAGAAACTTTACTTAAAGAAAGTGCCAACGAACTGAAACTAAGGACAAGGTTTGAGGGATGGCTTCCCGACGATGCGGTGCATGAAGACAATGTACTGGCTGATAACCTTGCCAAAACGAGTTTTAAACCACAATTTCCGGAACCATTCAAATTCTGTGGGCTCCTAAAGGCGCACATAAGGAAGGTCGCCCAGCGGGTTAGGGGTTTAGAATATGCCCAATGCAGGCATACCCATCTTCTAATTACTTACAAATGGAGGGATGATATCACCTAGAAGGTTGCACTGGTCATACCGAATCGCTGTCAGTGCAGTGCGCCAATGAGAACCGGAATGTATCGGGTTAATATCACTTACAAAAACCTTCGAGGATTGTTGTTTTAATTGTTAAAAGCAACAACAACAACAAGGTCTTAAGAACAACAACAACAACAGAGAGAGGAAGCGAAAACAAAAAGATCATATTGCCAATAGTGAATTATTCATTGATGTGGTTCTGAATAGGCTTTTCTTTGCTTTTCATTGGAATAATGAATAGGTTATTGCATACGTTTATATTTTAACTGCTGCTACGTATAAATTGCATGTCTTCAAGTATGAAATTCTGGTTAAACCAAGCACAAAAGCATTTAATTCGATACCAAAACATTCTCGATTACAGCTTCACACATTTTCTGTCACACAATATTTTCCATCTTTTATTAGTTACTCGAACGATCGGCATTTAAATTCACTTACAAGTGCTAACAACATATTATCAAACAATAGAATGAAAACATTTCCAAGTAATGGTTTTATTAAAATATTAGATACTTTAAATGACATCAAACTAAATTAAATAAATAAAGTAACTTGTTCTTCACTTCAACAGCAGCTGTAGGAAGTTAAGAGTACATGGACATACCTGCTTACATACATATGTACTCACTCATCAACAGCTGCAAAATTAAATCGAAAAGTTATTCAATTCAAATATATTGTAAAGCATTGATATTGAAATTCTTAACAAATTAATATTTGTAAAACATTTGCTATCTTGTGGTTATGCATCAAAGTAAATGTATGTTTGTATGTATGTTTGTACATCTGTGTTTAAATTTGATTTTGCTGTAGTACTTGCTAACATCTGGACAGCTATAAAGTCCACCTGGAGAGCTATGTAGCTCAGATAATATGAACTACCCAATAGACCAATTAGTACAATTCAAAAATGGATAAATTAAAACAAATAGCAAAATATTACTCATGTGACCCCTGTCGTGTCAGCCAGAAGTATCTTCGAAGTATTTAAGTTTAAAAAGTTTTAACTGGCTGACACAGCAATTAATGGGATTTGCAGTATAACAAAAATAAAACATGTACATAAAGCAGAAGTGGTATAAGTCGAGATAGATATAGGGTTCCACATATGAAAGTTCTTAGCTTGAAAAGAGGAGTTCATTGGAATAAATTAATAAAAAAAACTCAATTGCTTTTTCTCAAGTTTACACAAACTTGACATCAATTTGTATGAAGAAATTTTCAAAATTTCAGAAAAGGTTTCGAAAAAGCAATAGCATTCTATCCCATTAAGGCATGACCGACCGTCTGTCCGTCTATCCGTGTACACGATAACTGGAGTAAAAATTTAGATATTTGCATGAAATTTTGAATACAGGTTACTTTCTGGCCAAGGTAGGTTGCTATTGAAAATGGGCGAAATCGGATGATAACCACGTCCCCTTTTTCGTTATCGAAAATTTCGAAAATCACATAAATTGACATATCTCGGTACACGGAGAGAAATATGAGCAAGAATATATTAAAAATTAAAGAAAACTATGAAATTTCATTAAAATATTCGAAAAAGTATCAATTATATTCTGATCTGTAAAAATTAAAGAACTCTTAATAAAAACTTACTACTATGTCGTACTTGAAAATATATAAAATGGGATATAAAACTTATCAAACTTTGGAGTTGGACCAACTTTAAAGTGCGGCATAGTAAAAATTAAAGAAATTTTCTCAGCGTGTAGCTGAAATGGCTAAAATGATATAATTTTATAGGTGATTCCCCCTGGTCATTAAACTGATTGGGATAGAACGATGAAATTTGGCACAAAGCATACTAGAATCGTTTGGGGTACCAACCAAACCCACTTTCGATAGCGAAAGCTTCGAAAATCACCTAAATTCATATAATTCGGTAACGGAAATAGCTAAAATGATATAGTTTGGTAGGATGAACCCCTAGTCATTATGTTATGGTTTTTTGCTAAGTTTTTAAAAAGTAGGCATGGCACCGCCCACTTTTTAGGGAGGCATATTTGAAAATTTCACGGGTCATAACTTTTAAACAGATTACGGTAGAACGATGAAATTGGTACAAGGTATACTAGCATAATAGGGAGTATACCTGAAGTAATTGGACGACATCGCTTCCCAGCTGCGCCTACTTCCGAAATGGAATATTTCGAAAATCATATGAAAACTACTGCTGGGCATATAACGTTCGGTTTACCCGAACGTAGACTTCCCTTGACTTCCCTACTTGTTTATTTGAAAATTTTTTTAGGAGTACTCCGGCACATCTTAAGGAATATTCTTCAGATGATTGTACTCAATATTTACGGAATTGAAAGTCTTATAGAATACTAGTAATACCCGGCGTGCGTTGCTACGCCAAAGAAAAACAGCTCAATAAGATTTTACCATTTAAGGACTTTTATTTACCTTAATGCCAAATATCAAGCACATTGAGACATAAACATGATTGTTTAGAATATATCAGGCTCTGGTCCACTTCCCAGAAGAAAAATCATCCCATACTTTGATCTAAGCATAACGCTACCTACATATCAAATTTCAAGTAAATTCAACCATTTTCACGATAGTTTAGAATAAGTCAGCCCTGGGTCCACTTTCCGGAAGAAAAATCATCCTATACTTTGACATAAGCATAACGTTACCTACATAACAAATTTCAAGTAAATGCAACCATTCCCTGCAGGGAACTCAGACACTAGTGAACAAATTTCAGGTTCAGAACTAGATATAAAGTGGCCAATAAGAACTAATACGTTAGTGACTACATTTTCACTAGTTCCCTGCAGCGAACTCAGGCACTAGTGAACAAATTTCAGGTTCAGAACTAGATATAAAGTGGCCAATAAAAACTACTACGTTAGTGATTACATTTTCCCTAGTTCGAAACCAGTGTTTGAGGAGGCGTTAAAAGGCATTTGGATTCGTATTTGAATTTAAGTTTTTGAATTTAATTTATATTCGTTTCTATGCTTAGAAATGGTTCAGAACTATAGAAATAGTACCAATAAACGAACTAGAGCCAAACTGTAGAATTTTGTACTAGTTCCAGCCTAGGACATCGCCATGTTAAATTCGCCAGTTGATTTCATGTAAAAAATATAGTTCGCGAGCTAGTACTGGTTCGGAACGCACTAGAAGCGAACTAGCTCTGAACTAGAGATTTTCCCTACAGGGTTTTTACGATCCCTGCAGGGAACTCAGGCACTAGTGACACAAATTTCTGGTTCAGAACTAGATATAAAGTGTCCAATAAGAACTAGTACGTTAGTGTTTACATTTTCACTAGTTCGAAACCAGCGTTTGAGGAGTCATTAAAAGGCATTTGGATTCGTATTTGAATTTAAGTTTTTGTACTTAATTTATATTTAGAACTATAGAAATAGTGCCAATAAACGAACTAGATCCAAACTATCGAATTTTGTACTAGTTCCAGCCTAGGACATCGCCATGTTAAATTCGCCAGTTGATTTCATGTAAAAAAGATAGTTCGCGAACTAGTACTGGTTCGGAACGCACTAGAAGCGAACTAGCTCTGAACTAGAGATTTTCCCTACAGGGATAGTTTAGAATAAGTCAACCCTGGGTCCACTTTCCGGAAGAAAATTTATTCTATATATTAATCTTAGCATATAGCTGCCTATATACCAAGTTTCAAGCAATTCGAGCTATAAATACGATTTTTTAGAACATATCGGTCCCTGGTCCACTTCCCGGAAGAAAAATCATCCCATACTTTGATCTAAGCATAACGCTACCTACATATCAAATTTCAAGTAAATTCAACCATTTTCACGATAGTTTAGAATAAGTCAGCCCTGGGTCCACTTTCCGGAAGAAAAATCATCCTATAATTTGACATAAGCATAACGTTACCTACATACCAAATTTCAAGTAAATGCAACCATTTTTACGATAGTTTAGAATAAGTCAGCCCTGGGTCCACTTTCCGGAAGAAAATTGATTCTATATATATATCTTAGAATATAGCTACCTACATACCAAGTTTCAAGCAATTCGAGCCATAAATACGATTGGTTAGAACAGATCGGTCCCTGGTCCACTTCCCGGAAGAAAAATCATCCCATACTTTGATCTAAGCATAACGCTACCTACATATCAAATTTCAAATAAATTCAACCATTTTCACGATAGTTTAGAATAAGTCAGCCCTGGGTCCACTTTCCGGAATAAAAATCATCCTATACTTTGACATAAGCATAACGTTACCTACATACCAAATTTCAAGTAAATGCAACCATTTTTACGATAGTTTAGAATAAGTCAGCCCTGGGTCCACTTTCCGGAAGAAAATTTATTATTTATTTATTATTTCAAGTAAATCCAGCCATTTATACGATATTTTCGAATAGGGCGGTCCCGGGTCCACTTGCCATAAAAAAAAATTTACAGAAACACTCTCCAGGCTCCTACTAATCTATCCCCAAAATTTCAACAAAATCGGCCGAGTGGTTTTGGAGTCCATAAGCCACATACATACATACATACATCCAATTTTATATATATAGATAGAAAACACTTAAAACAAGGTAGCCGCCTATTTTTATTAGGGGGATTCGCTCAGTTTTGCAAAGTGCACGGATTGCACGAAATGTATTAATCCTATGCCAAAATATGCAAGACTACGAGAGCATCCCTCACTGAGTTTCCTGTGACATCGTTAACAAACGTCAAATGGTTTTAATTGGAACTGAACAAATTTTTATTTTATTCTGAAAAAAGTTGGCGCTGACAATTACTTTTACTTTTTGTGAGAAAAATTAGAGGATTGATGGAAATACAGGGTTGCTTTTTTATTTCCTACAATTCTTGCACTAAAATATACATAGGTTTGAGCATCTTATATATGTATAAATGCGCAATGTTCAAAAGTGTTTACCCTTTTTTTGCAATAAATTAATTATGATATGAAAAAACTGATTTAAAAGTCACACCACTACAAATTCTAAACACACATTCACTTTATAGAGTTGCTGTTATGTGTGTAGTATGACCAAGTAAAGGTAGGGAAAGGAAGGGAATGGAAAACAGAAAAGGGAGGGAAAGAAAGGAAATTCAAAGAAAGTAAAGGAATGGAAAAGAGAGGCAAATAGAGAAAGAAGTTAAGGTATGGAAAAGAAATGAAGACAAAAAGAAAGAAAAATAAAGGAAAGGAACAAAAAGGGGAAAAAAATTAAAGGAAATTAATGGAAAGGAAAGAAAACTAAAGGAGTTATGAAAAGGAAAAAAAAAGAAAGTAAGGAAATGGAAGGAAAGGAAAGGTAAGCAAAGGAAATTACAGGAAAAGAAATCTAAGGAAAAAAGGAATGCAATGGAAAATTTAGGTAAAAAAAGAAAAGAAAAGAAATGAAAAGAAAATGAATAAAATGAAAGGAAACTAAGGCAAACGAAACGAAACTAAAGCAAAAGATATGAAAGGAAACGAAAAGAAAAAAAATGAAAGGAAAAAGGAATGTAATGGAAAGGAAAGGTAAGGAAAGAAAATAAAAGAAAGGAAAAGAAAGGAAAAGGTATGAACAAAAAAGAGAAGAAAGGAAATAAAATGAAATAAAAGGAGAGAAAGGGAAAGGAAGACAAGGAAGACAAAGGAAAGGAAATGAACGGAGAGGGAAGGAAAAGAAAGGGAAGGGAAGGAAAGGAAAGGAAAGAAAGGCAAAGGAAAGAAAGGCAAAGGAGAGAAAATTAGAAATTAATAAAATAAGTTTTGTGTTTTGTTTCAACCACTAGGCAAACTCTTGTTGTATAAATTGAACGAATCGCATATAATTTTTTTCGTGTATTTTGTTGTTGAGACTTTACAATCTATGCAATCCGTGCACCGTTTGCAAGACTTAGCAAATCCCCCCATTGTTTTGTTGCGTTAGAAATTTTTTGTGTGGCAGAAATAGAAGTCCTATATTTGCTTCTTTATAATTAAATAAATTTGTTATCGAATGGCAGAGTTTTAAAAAAATCGTTCAATAATACTCAATCGAAAGATGCCCCCTATTTTTTCATGTGTAAATCAAACTTTATCTCATAAAAAATTCTGTCAGAAGAAAAATAGATTGAAGTAGCCGCCGACAAAAGAAAAGTAATATTCTAAATTTGAGGTAGTTTAAAAGAGGCGGCCAAATCCTACCCCTAAGTGGCAGCACTCAAATGTTTAATATGTGATAACCTCGTAAAAGCAATGCGAGTAAAAACTAAATTTTTGTTCTATTTCAACTTGGAAAAATTTGTCCCCACAGAAATCCTCAAACTTAAAATCATATTAAATAAATTAATTGGCTAAGGGAAAGAGTATTATAATTTATTAAATTAAATTGTTAAATAGTATGCAAGGCACCAAATCCAACAATAAGTTCATGCAAAAATACCTAAACGAAACACTTTTATTAATGCAAATACACATTGAGTTTTGTGCACATCTCCTTTTGATATTATAAAATACGAATGAGATAAATATTTGTTTCAAAAATAGGTACAAAAATTGAGTATAAATATCTAACCACAAGGCACATTTATAGAGTAAGATGGAATATTTTGAATAAATCACCAAAGCGTCCATGCAGTAAGGCATTTCGAGTTATTTGTGCCTAGGTAAATGCATTGTTTACCTATGAACCTGTGTGTGTATGTGTGTGTGCATCAGAGTTCTACCACATGTGCTCTTTACAATATTGTGTTCGTTTAAATTGATAACCTGGGGAGTTGCACGAATTATGGTAATTACAAAATAATATTTTGTCAGGTCGATCTGTAGCACCACAGATCTATAATAGCATACGTACAAAATTCGTACAGTCTCACATGCACCGCACCTACTACACTTGTACGGGCACATACTCATCCTTATGTGAAACAGAAAATCCCTCAATGAGCAATGGAATATACAGTTAAATGTAAAATCATTGTGTTACTGGTATAAACAGAGAATATTGATATGTATGTATGTACAAAAGGAGGTAAGCTTATAAGTTATGATGCAGTGATGCTCATTACCAAGCAGGTGAGCAATATAAAAATAAAATAAAATAAAATAAAATAAAATAAAATGAAATAAAATAAAATAAAATAAAATAAAATAAAATAAAATAAAATAAAATAAAATAAAATAAAATAAAATAAAATAAAATAAAATAAAATAAAATAAAATAAAATAAAATAAAATAAAATAAAATAAAATAAAATAAAATAAAATAAAATAAAATAAAATAAAATAAAATAAAATAAAATAAAATAAAATAAAATAAAATAAAATAAAATAAAATAAAATAAAATAAAATAAAATAAAATAAAATAAAATAAAATAAAATAAAATAAAATAAAATAAAATAAAATAAAATAAAATAAAATAAAATAAAATAAAATAAAATAAAATAAAATAAAATAAAATAAAATAAAATAAAATAAAATAAAATAAAATAAAATAAAATAAAATAAAATAAAATAAAATAAAATAAAATAAAATAAAATAAAATAAAATAAAATAAAATAAAATAAAATAAAATAAAATAAAATAAAATAAAATAAAATAAAATAAAATAAAATAAAATAAGTAAAATAAAATAAAATAATAAATAATAAAATAAAAATAAAATAAAATAATCACAATGCCGGGAAGAAAAGTCCTTGAAGAGATGTAACTCCAGTATCATCGAAACATATGTCGGCTTGTCTGGTTCCTGCAGCGCGTAGGTAAATTTTTCTCAAAAAACACATTTTCATAAAATAAAATAAAATAAAATAAAATAAAATAAAGTTAAACAAAATAAAATAAAATAAAACAAAATAAAATTAAATGAAATAAAATAAAACAAAATTAAATAAAATAAAATATAAAAAAAATAATATAATATAAAGTTAAAAAATTAAAAAATACAATAAAATAAAATAAAAAAAAATAAAACAAAATCAAATAAAATGAAATAAATTGAATTAAAGATCTTTGAAAATTTGGTGGACTTTTGACCGTTTGTGAATAATTTTTCTTAAATTATGCTGTATTTTGAAAGGCAACAATAATTACAAGCTACTATGATTACGCAATTTCGGCCTTGCATTTAAGAAAATAAGAAATTCAATAAAATTAAATAACTGACTTTTCTTTTTCTCGCGCCGAACTAGGAATTCTAGCATCGCTTATGGTGTCCACTACTGCTGTGAACATTTCTAAGTTTAAAGCGGTTTCAGAGTAGCGTAGTTATTATGTGTGTGAGCATCACTGAACTACACATGTGCATAATTGTGAAAACTTACAAACTGTTTGTACCTGGCAGTTCGTGGGCGTTTAATATTGCAGCAATTTATTTCGATGACATGCCAATACGCAACCAAATATAATACACACAATACATATCTACATATGTACAATACATATCTACATATGTTTGTGCACCTCTGCCAGTGCAAGGACTATAAGGGCAAAGACAAGCAAAATGGACATTGCATTACGCATCCAAACTTAAAGGAAGGGAGAATAATATGACACAGAAATAACAGAACTACGTGGGTTGCTGTATACTATGGAAATGTCTGCATTGGTACACTAAGTGTATACATTTCAGAGACAAACAAAAAGCTTTAAAGATTAAAAGCACCATAAGCATAATTGCAGACATGCAAACCTGGGAGTGAAATGCCAGAATTATCTAAAAAAAGGACTAATTTATATCTAGAATTTTCGAATTAAGCAAGAAAAAGATAAAATCGGTGCAAGTGTAAAAATTATTTGGAATACCCAAGACGTGTGCTTATCCAATTAGCTCTATTGCGTTTCGATTGGCTTATTATTAGCAAGAACCGAAAATTATAATATAGTTTTATTTTTAGTTAGGGAGGAGCCCATATTTGAAAAGATAAAGGAAAGTCGGACATGGTTAGAGACGAAGATACATACCTCCCGAGCATTACGCTATCGAGTCAAAGTCAAAGTGGTTTCATTTAAAGTTTTATGCAATTTGGACCACGGCAAATCGTGCCGACTTGCAGTTGAAGTCATTAGTGAAATCTTACTGCATACCACTGCGTTTATGTACTCCTTTGACTCATATTATTGTATTTCAATATAAAAAGTCCTGAAATGTTTAATTAAGGATGCCCAGTAGATGGTATATCCTATAAATTGATTTTACCATATGGGTATCAAATGAAAAGAGTGCATGAGGGCTTTAAGGAAGTGTAAGTTTTATTTCGATATCTCAATCCGTTTCGGAGGTATAAACCAAAACATGAATAAAATTTATCTGTACTTTTCTTACTTGAATAACTAAATGTTACTCATACGCCGTGTATGACTTATAAAAAGTGCACTAAAATTGCAAAATTTCATAATATACACAGCTGTTTTTTGCTAGAAAATATACGATTACGCAATCTACTAAACTACTTTTGAAATTTCAATTTCCTTTTCTGGTTTTGTCAATATCCGGGTCGTCCTTATAAAAATTTAAGGGTAGAGATTTGTTACACAGTCCTTTATATATGGACAATCTATTATAATTATGTAATCTTCAAAGCTTTAGTGTACCTTTTTGCGAACTTAACATAAGCTTCTAAAAAAAAATTGAAATAAAAATCGGCATGGGTTACCTAGTTATTTAAGCTATACATATTAAATTTCGGACATTTTTGGGAAGCTCGTCACAACACCATAATCCAAAGTTCCATATTTACATCCTTACTATCTTTCTAGATTTCGAGATGCTTTAATATCCTTGCATGTGGGATTGTTTTTAAGCAAACGGCACGTGCCCACCTGCAGTTTCTGCTGCAATTGAACAATGTGTTACAGCAATCCATTAATTGCTCTTGATAAGACTGTATATGTCACATAGGTTAAACACTAAATATCTTGTAGACATATCTACACACATTCGTTGGAAGAAACATTTTGCACCGCCGAAAACGTTGTTTTTTGACTTTTAAATTCTTGTATATAAATTTTTAATTTAATTTATTTGATTTTTAACAATTAAGACAGAATTTGCAGGTTTTTGATGATTTTCTTGCATGCCTTAGAACATCGATTTGAATGGCATTAGTTAGATCTCAAACATATACAAATTTTTAGTTAAATTTACAAAGTTTACGTAAGAAAACTACCCCACTTGTTCTCTAGTAAGCTTAGTATGTACATATGAATTTTTTTGTTACATGGTGTAAGTTGCATTCAAGCATTTGGATACTCGTTTAAATGTCACATGAGTACCTTTACAACTACAACGACACCACACATTGCTTCAAGTAGTTGCTTGTTGTTGTGGTATGTACGTTATTTTGCCCTGCATAGCAATACAGGAATACATACATACATACAAACTCACCTACGCATTTTGTAAACAAACATCCCTACCCACATACATTACTTACCATTGCGCACTTGTCCTTTGCATATTCATTCATTCGTACGGTATGTTTTCTGTCGTTTATCGGACTAACGAAAAATACTCACGACATTTGCCATATTCCTGTGGGCATAACTACAAAAAAAACTAAGCTATGTATGTATGTATGTTCATGTGTACACATTAAGATGAAAGTAAAAATATTTTCATTACCTTCAAAGTCTTTGTATACATTCAGATACAAACAGATTTGTGCGTTGTCATATGTTTACTTAGTCATTGCTACCTTTTGCTACTTCGGCATCCCATGCTCTACGTTCATTTGTTTGATTGTCCTTTCTACGTTACGCATTGCGGCTAGGAGGCACTTGTGACTGTTACAAAAGATTAAGGATATGTGAATATAATTCCATGGATGTCACTTATTGCGCCAATGTAACAAAAACAACTCGTATCATTGCTTTCCGATAAATTTGTGTATTTGCAAATGTTTTTCAGGTGTATGGCTGAGTGAGTGTGTAGGTTGGCAGTGTTTGTGCATCGCTTTGCATATTTTCTGTGGCTAGGTATTTTCGGGTTAATACAACACTCATACGCCATGTCGTACGTTGGTACGCTTGAATTTACTATCCCTGCTTTAACTATAAAATGAAATAAACTTAAAAAAAGGTTATAAAAATACGATAAAAAATTTTAAAGACAACCTTTATATGAATGCTGTCAAAAAGCCGCAGCAAATTGGTCCTTAAACAATGATATGGTTTCGGTGTTTTTGGTTTTGAAATTTTAGTCATACCAATTGTAATCAATTTTTGAGATTTGAAAATATAAAGGTGGAGTGCACGTTTCCAAACTAAGGTAAACAATTTCTGAGAGCCTAAATAGAAGTTCGGTTATCAACAAAACATTTAAAGCCTATTAATTGCACTTCACCTTTATATTTTCAAATCTCAAAAATTGATTACAATTGGTATGACTAAAATTTCAAAACCAAAAACACGGAAACCATGTATTTGTTTAACTACAAATTTTATTATTTTATTTTTAGTTTTGATGATTCCTATCGGAAATTTGATTTTTAAGTATGCTACTGTCACGGTTCCTTTAACTAAATGCTACGTTTCAAGTTCCTAGATTACCAGTTTTCGAAATATCTCGATCCGTGCGCCACCTACCGGAATTGTTTTGATGAGGGATTGCATTGTCATCGGGTTGTGACAAATCTGTCAAGTTTCAAGTCTCTAACTAACCTAGAAGTTACTAAAAATCAATCGCAAAATTCGAAGAGTCTTTTAACTTTTTTTTAAGATTTGCAGTTATATAGACCAGCGTGCCATCTGTCGGAATTTTGATTTTTACTATTTGTAGTGTCACCGTTCCCCCAATTTAATGCCAAATTTTAAGTTCCTAGAATACTAGGAAGTTACTCAAAAGTCGACTACTAGATTCCCAACTTCAAACGATTTTTCGAAATAGCTTGATTCGTATAACTCTGACCACTCTGAAAATTTTACTGAAAATTATTAAAAGACCAATTTATGATTAAATAAAAAATTCAATTATACTCTTTTTCCTCAATTACAAATTGTTTATAAAAATTTTGTAAAAACTTTAAAAAGAAATAAATTTTTAATTTTAGGTTTTTTTAGATAGATCTAACATTCATTAGGCCAGTCCTAAAATTTAATCCAATTCCGTCAATTGGTTCACGAACTAGAAAGTAATGAAAACATTCAATTTTCAAAATGCCTAAAATTCAAAAATTCATAACTCAAAAAATTGACCATTATGGGTGAAATAAAAATATAGGGGTCGACTTATTTCCCATTCTTAGCAGAAAAAAAATATAGTGGGCATTTTCAAATTTTAGTGCTAAATTTCATATGTTGAAATGCATATCAAACGAAAGGGTTTATAAATACCTTTTAAATGATACCAAAATCGATTCTGAAGTTTTGGATATATATGCGATTTTAAATGCATGATTTTCCAACCCCCCTCTAACTCCTACAATTTTCTTTTGCACCAAAAAAGAAGTACTTATTCCGTTATAATCAGGAGCAAATTACCAACCATTCCTCATATTTACTTTTTCCCGGAGCAATTAGTCTGTGTTCTGCAATTAAGTCGGACTTAAGCACTTCAACCCCTCTTCCAAAGAGTCATACTTACATAGAAAACATTTTAGTATACGCCAATAATACTCTTTTTTGTTTTCTAGAAAAATTGCATCAATAGCCTGAGGTGTAGCCAAGTAACTGTTTTATTCAATAATATAAAGTTCGTCGAATCTATGTAATTGCTTACTAGTTTTTTCTTAATATTATTTTTCCCATTTTTTATACAACAATAACATCGTGGCTTCGCAGCAACAAACATTAATTTGGATCAAAATGTTTATAATTCAATTCAGACATCTTTGGCTTCCATTTTTTTTTTTTTATTATTTGCTATTTCTTTTACATTTCTGCTTGAGGGAGTAAGAATTTACAGCAAATATTTTTTTATTGTTTCCCCCAACTAATTCTAGGCTACTATCTTATTACCTTAGGTTATTGAACTTTTTCACATTCCACAATTGTTGTTTTTGTTCTTGATTTAATTTTCTCTTAGATTTTCTCTGCGCAATGCTATACAGCGTTAAGTCACTTCTTTCTTTTATTTCAATTAAGTTGCGATGTGTTTCGCCAAAAGGATTTGTTCTAATCGATTTTGTGGGCAAAGTAAATGAAATGAGAAAATTGTAACAAATAGCTGTTAAGCAAGTTACCGGAGATACCTTGAGGATATAAATGCCAACATTTATCTATGCAGGGTTTAAACCTCGAGCATTGAAAATTAATTGAGTTTTCTTTCGTGTTAGGAATTTAAGATGAATTGTACAATTGTTTGGTTTAAATTTAGCTCGTTTCGTAATAATTGTATAACAGCAGTTCTTGTTATTGTAATTGCTTGTGGTATGTGTATAATTGGTCTAAATATCCTCAGGGAATTTTTTCTACTTGTATACCATTCATGAACGCAAAAGTTTGGAGGCACAAGAACAAGAAAATACAGACTTTTAATAAAGTTTGCCGAAAGCACCAAGATGACAAGCTTAGTCGATTCAGACAAAAATGGTATGACGAATAATTTTGTGCATTGAAGTGGTCTCGTTTGCCCTCTTTTTGGTAAAGCGGTCCCAAGAGGGTTAATATGTTATAGGAAAATATTTGAAAAATTTTTTTTGTGACTTCGGTTTTTTTTTTAATTTTCCTTCCAACGTTAACCTAAAAGTATGCAGCCGTTTAGGCCTCACATGTGCATGGATAAGCAATTTCAACATGGTTAAAGGAATTACACACTTTTGTATCCACTCTTTCGACTCACTGTTTATCAAGATTTCTATATGTTGGTTGGCAGAGACTAACTCTAGAAGCCACAGCTACTCATTTCTGCTAAGAAGAATAGTTAGACTCTAAACATACCCTTGAAAATGTTGGAATATTTTTCCACGAAGGAAATTGGATCTGACTGCCTGGTCCGAGTGTTGTTGTAATCTCTCTCCTCTCCTGTCTCATTTCCATCAAATCTCTACTGCTCTTCCTTAATGATTTACTATCATTTTACATTTACATTTTTATTGCTTTTAAATTGTTCTCGGAATCAAGAATTTGTTTACTTTAAAAACCAAACCTGCTCACGTGAGGTGGGGTCAGCAAACACCGATAAATCTGAATTCTTGTTATCGACAGTAGTGCTCGTAATTCAAAAGAAGAATAATATGCCCTGTAGCTGCTACATTCCTAACTTGTAGTTCCCAGCAAGCAATAATTCTTAGAAAAGTATGTCCCAAAACGCCCAAACTTTCACAAAACAGCATCTGCCAGAGGTAAACGAATTCGCTACATTTCTAGTTCTAACTCAGCATGTAAATGCTAAGCAGTAAATAGGCGTTACACAGCTGCAACACAAACCTTCTCAACGAAGTTTCCTTGCGCGATATTTGCCGCTAAGACACTCAATTTTGAATTATGCGCCAACAATATCGCTCGAATGCACAACAACACTGCAGGAAAAGTCACAGTAACTACAGGGAAGCAATTTACAGGCAAACAAAATAGGAGGACTTTGGTGCCTGCGCTTAGATAAATATTGTTGATAGGTCGGACCGAGGTCGAAACTTTAGACAAACTCGGAGCAGGATCAAGTAAATAAAATTAAAACAAAAAAAAAATGAACTTTAAAAACGAAAAAAAGAAAAAGAAAATAAAAATAAATTAAATTAAATGAAGAAAAATGAAATAATAAAAAATTAAAACAAAAAAATTAAAAAGAAAAAAAAAGAAAATTTAATAAAAAAAAAATATAAAAAAATTAAAAAGAATAATATAAAACAAAATAAAATAAAATAAAACAAATAAAATGATATAAAATAAAATATAAAATAAAATGAAAAGAAATAAAATTAAATTAAATTTAAAAAAATAAAAGTTCATGAATAAAAAAAATTGAATAAAATAAAATAAAATAAAATTAAATTAAATTAAATTAAATAAAATAATATAATAAAAGAAAAAATAAAGTAAAATTTAAAAAATTTAAATAAAATAAACGTTAATTAATAAAAAAACAAGTAAGGAAAGCTGTCTTCGACTGTGCCGAAGGCTACATACCTTTCATGAATAACCGTCACGATTTTCACTGTTTGATCCCAGTACAGCCTGTGTGAATTTCAGTTAGGCTCATACCGAAATTATCGGAACTATCGATTATATGGAGGCGATGTGTTATATTGGTCCAATCTCATTGATTTTTTATCATCGACATTCCACATTCTAAAATAGCAATAGTTACGAAATTTAACGGTCCTAGCTATATAATTACAGGAGTTATCTACCAAAATCCGTTTATCGGAACAATCGATTGTATGAGGGCTATGTGAAATATTTATCCCATCTCGATGATTGTCAACATCGATATTTCACATATAAAAACATCAATACCACCAAAATTTGACGTTCCTACGTGTTTAATTGCAGGAGTTACAGCCCAAAATCCGTTTATCGGAACAATCGATTGTATGGGAGCTATATGAAATATTTATCCCATCTCAATGATTTTTAACATCGATATTTCAGATATAAAAACATCAATACCTACAAAATTTCACGTTACTACGTGTTTAATTGCAGGAGTTATAGCCCAAAATCCGTTTATCGAAATAATCGATTGTATGGGGGCTATGTGAAATATTTATCCCATCTCGAAGATTTTCAACATCGATATTTCACATATAAAAATAGCGATACCTCCAAAATTTCACGTTCCTACGTGTTTAATTGCAGGAGTTATAGCCCAAAATCCGTTTATCGAAATAATCGATTGTATGGGGGCTATGTGAAATATTTATCTCACTTAAATGATTTTCAACATCGATATTTCACATATAAAAACATCAATACCACCAAAATTTCACGTTCCTACGTGTTTAATTGCAGGAGTTATAGCCCAAAATCCGTTTATCGGAACAATCGATTGTATGGGAGCTATATGAAATATTTATCCCATCTCAATGATTTTTAACATCGATATTTCACATATAAAAACATCAATACCTACAAAATTTCACGTTACTAGCTCTTTAATTACAGAAGTTATAGCCCGAAATCCGTTTATGGGAGCTATGAGTAGTTTTGGTCCGATCTTGCTGGTTCCGACGAATGATTATTCTCATATAAAATAACGCCTCCTTACCAAATTTCATCGAAATATCTCTAAAATTGAGGGACTAGTTTGC